>JAQIUQ010004633.1:0-12428 GCA_030378365.1 Hybognathus amarus | reverse complement strand
AAAAAAATCGAAAAGTAAATTTGCGCATAACTCCTAGACCGTTCGAGCTAGAATTCACGACTTTCGCAATCATGCCGATCCCTGGTCTCAAGTCCGAACAAGATGGTATATCTCCGATTTCCATTCCGGGGAGCAAGGGCGGGCCCCCAGGCCACACTGAAAGGGGAGCAAGGGCGGGCGCGATGGATGGATGGATGGATGGATGGATGGATGGATGGATGGATGGATGGATGGATGGATGGATGGATGGATGGATGGATGGATGGATGGATGGATGGATGGATGGATGGATGGATGGATGGATGGATGGATGGATGGATGGATGGATGGATGGATGGATGGATGGATGGATGGATGGATGGATGGATGGATGGATGGATGGATGGATGGATGGATGGATGGATGGATGGATGGATGGATGGATGGATGGATGGATGGATGGATGGATGGATGGATGGATGGATGGATGGATGGATGGATGGATGGATGGATGGATGGATGGATGGATGGATGGATGGATGGATGGATGGATGGATGGATGGATGGATGGATGGATGGATGGATGGATGGATGGATGGATGGATGGATGGATGGATGGATGGATGGATGGATGGATGGATGGATGGATGGATGGATGGAATGGATGGATGGATGGATGGATGGATGGATGGATGGATGGATGGATGGATGGATGGATGGATGGATGGATGGATGGATGGATGGATGGATGGATGGATGGATGGATGGATGGATGGATGGATGGATGGATGGATGGATGGATGGATGGATGGATGGATGGATGGATGGATGGATGGATGGATGGATGGATGGATGGATGGATGGATGGATGGATGGATGGATGGATGGATGGATGGATGGATGGATGGATGGATGGATGGATGGATGGATGGATGGATGGATGGATGGATGGATGGATGGATGGATGGATGGATGGATGGATGGATGGATGGATGGATGGATGGATGGATGGATGGATGGATGGATGGATGGATGGATGGATGGATGGATGGATGGATGGATGGATGGATGGATGGATGGATGGATGGATGGATGGATGGATGGATGGATGGATGGATGGATGGATGGATGGATGGATGGATGGATGGATGGATGGATGGATGGATGGATGGATGGATGGATGGATGGATGGATGGATGGATGGATGGATGGATGGATGGATGGATGGATGGATGGATGGATGGATGGATGGATGGATGGATGGATGGATGGATGGATGGATGGATGGATGGATGGATGGATGGATGGATGGATGGATGGATGGATGGATGGATGGATGGATGGATGTTTTTATTTAATTTTTAAAAAAAAAATATTTTTTACCTCCGGCCTCCAGTCCTCCGGCCTCCAGTCCTCCGGCCTCCAGTCCTCCGGCCTCCAGTCCTCCGGCCTCCAGTCCTCCGGCCTCCAGTCCTCCGGCCTCCCAGTCCTCCGAAACAAAATATCTTATTTCCGTCCGTCACATTAAAAGAAGACCTAAAAAGAAGACCTAAAAAGAAGACTAAAGTCATAATGTGTTGGTTTTTAAAGAATGAATCTAAAGCACTGAGGCTACACAGAGATCCTGCTTGAGCAGGAACCATCAGAACATTTCCCTCCGCAGGAACAGCTGGAGAAAACTGCAGAGATGCCTGGAACAAGGACCAACACGCTGTAGGACACACACACACACACACCAGCATTCCCAAATTGAAAAATAGCCACATCATACAGTACATGGTTCTGGAAACACATATCAGTGTCAAACGGCACATTAGCAGCAACTAAATTCTTACCGGGAAGAACGCTGTAGACCAGAATCTGCACTGCTGGAGCCATATTGACGCTGACAGACAACTGGAACGGACAAACTGGTAAACATCAGAACAAAATAAAGTACTGAACAACCACAAGACAAGAAAATAAAGCATCATTCACTTGCCACAGGACTCAAATTTGGGATCCATGGAGACAACTCTGAAATTAACTGCAAAGACACCAACAAACTCACATATATTGCATAATGCATTTGAAGATGATAGCTTCAACCAAGGGTCATTCACAGCTCACCTGTTTGTCCTGGATTGTAAATAAGTTTGTCCGTTTGGATGAAGGTCAAAGGTAACGGCTGAACATGATTTTGCTCTCTTCAGTCGCTCTGAAGACCTTCCCTTGAACAAAGAGGAAGATTTATAAATTAGAACCACAGCAGGTTATAAATGAGTTTTCTATGTCATATATCAAAACGTGAAAATATTTAGAGGCTCTGTTCACCACAGACCTTATTTCAGGCGATTTAGCAAAAACCCATTCAAAAACCCCATAGGCTTTATAGAGCGAGGGAACCGTAATGCTAAAATGCTAGCTCACTTCCGCGTTTTGGCCTACAGAGTGACGTCGTAACTTCGGCACTCTATAGGGCTTTAGAATTAGAAAACAAACTAAATTAACTTAAAATCATACATACCCCAGGAGATTTGCAGCACTTAACTACACATCTTCTTCACTCACCTCATGAGAATATGCAGCCCCTTAGGAAACAAACTGAAAACATACAATTTCAGCAACAAGCAATTCAGTCTCCCGTTAACCAAGAAAACTCTTTAAAATATGGAAACTTACCTGGCAGCTATCGCAAGGGCCAGTGCACACCAGAGAGAAAACCAGAGAATGTATTCAACTCTCCTGCCACCCACAAACATGCCAATGTACACATCTCAATCAAACCCAACACTATTACCATTACTCACCACCTTGAGTTTACAATGAGCAGGACCCACTGTGACGCATACCTGACACAAACAAACCACTCACATTTTTATACTCCGTGACACCAGCCCCCAAAAGTGATTAACCTGTCCTGGTTTTTTTTTTTAAATCTCACACAACAATATAACGATGTCTTTATAGGCTACACTAGAATAACAATGTTTCATAAATCTAGATATAGAATAAAGAGGGTTATCTAACGTTAGCCTATCCTATACATAGTTCCCACAGGCGAATTAATGTCACGTGACCTCCCCGGAGAGACCTTCAAATCACTTTTTTTTTCCTCCTTGGACAACCAACCAATCACAGTCTTCAAAAGATTGTGTCCTACATAGCAACTGTTTTATGCTTCTGCGTCGAATCGACGGCGTACCCCCGCAGACCCCCTAACCGTTGACGCGAACCCTCTCCGCACCCCTCCGCCGTAGCTTGACGTGCACCTCCAAAAATTTGTAACTGCGCGTCGAGGCGACGCAGACAGCAAGGGCTTTGATTGGTCAGATTATACATCAATTCAGGAGTGTAGCTTTTTAACATTTGCACCCTCGTACTGATAATTATAATACTCTTAAAAGAAAGTAAATAAAGAATTAAACCTAAATAAACTGTTGGTTTATATTTCATTGATAATATGTCTATAACTGTTATTCCTTTCTTTCTTTTTTGCTTACAATAAACATCAACCAATAAATCAACGTTTGTTTTGAAAGACAGTTTGTTGTTTATTTTCAATACAATGTTCACGGTTAACTTACATCATTGATAAAATACTAACCAAGTCTGCCACGGGACACATTATCCTGCCATAGCACAGTTCCATGTGATACTGAAAAAAATACTTCCAAGTCATTCAGAAAAGCTATCGTTTTGGCAGCTCGGGTGAAACCTTTCTTTTACTGTCTATGAGTGGAACGGGCCATGGACATCCGTGTTGATTCTGTGGGGATAAAGTTTGTGTCGTCTTGTTAGCTCCAGCTGACAGCTGCAACAACATTCTCTCTCTTTCGCTCGCGGCGCACGGGACCATTCGCGAACCACACACCCCCTAGCGTTCTGGCGGTGAAATGCACCGCGAAGCACCACAACCTCACGCAGAAGCATAAAACGGCCACGACGCCGTAGCAGTGACGACGTAGCTACGCCGTGGAGTTGACGCAGAAGCATAATGAGGCCTTTAATCCTGTAATTGTGGGCAAATGTCGGCACTGATCAGGTGTGATCCTAATTTTTATTTATTGTAAATGTTATAGCACTGTCTTCGATAAAGTTTTGTCTATCCATTTATTTTTATTTTGGGGGTATTTTTGAATTTATTTACTTCAAAAAGTACCATATTTTCTATGTAAATTATGCTAATTTTTATATTTTATTTTTTTAACTACATTAAAATATTCCAATAAGTTCTTTAAAGCTAAAACCTAAGGATGAAGTGACTTTGCTGTCACCTGGTGTCTTATTTTAGAATGCTCTAAATTACAGTTTTTTCCATTCATTTCTATGGGTGCCCATTTTTGACCCAAATACAAGATTAAGGAGTTTTTTTTTCACCCACTTAACATTGTAGAATTAAGTAAAAAAAAAAAGTGTGTGTGTTCAGGAGGCAAACTTAGGAAAAGTAGCCAAGTCTTGTACCGCCCAGATCAAGGGAAGTATTTTTAAAAAATAAATCAAAACTATTTTGCGCACATTTGTCCAGAATATGGTTTTAGGGTTAATGCAAAAAGAGAAAACAGCATTCCTGAAAATGTCATTTATTAAAAATCATTACATTATTCATCATACATATACAGTCAAAAAAATAGAACTATTAAACTATTTCCAACGTCTTGCTATTAAATTCAAGATTGCTATCATCATTGCGATTAGGTTCACATTTCCAATATAAAATAATGCTTTTGTGAAATTTAAATGTGCATAATAACATAGCTTTATTGCAGATCTAGTGTTGAGCTCAGTTATATGACTACACATTTACAAAAGTAACAGTGATTGTTGATAGGAGGCTTCAGTGAAGTGCCCACCCTCAGTGTTTCGCTAGCGATCCTCACACACATCTGATCTGGCTCAATCTTTGACACGACGTCCTCGAAGAACTTCAGCTGTCGCACTTTCACCACGTACCGCTTGTATTTCTCCTCCCCCATTTGCTCATGCAGTAAATGCTGGATAGAAAAAAAAGAATAGAAATATCAGTCTAACTCCTATTTATGTCTTCTAAAACTACAATCCATTTAGCAAACTGTTTTCTCTATAAATACTTCCCCTTTAGTCAACACCTACAATACAGATTATCTCGAGAAATGTTTTGTTGTAAAAACGTTCTGGGAACATTACCACAAAGTTCTAATAATGTTTTCAGGCGGTAGTTTTATTTTGATTCCCAGAATGTTCTCCTAAAAGGAACACAGCAAAAACTCCAGTGATAAAAGTTAATGAGATAATTAAGTGATTAATTGAGTGATGATTGGGCATTACAGAAGATAAAAAGGAGAAAATCACTATTTTTAAGTCACCAGTATGGTGATCAGTGTGTGCTTTAGTTGGGCAGCGTTACAGGGATAAACAGGAAAATAAAGGGTAACCAGTACTCTAACATCAATGGGGTCTCATGGATTATTTCTAGATTTATATGCACAAGAAATTTGTTTAATTCACAATATGTGCATTCTCACATCAATTTGTTCTTAACCTCTGATGAATTACTATTCATAAATGATTCCTCAAACCACTTACACATAATTAATTTTTAAGCAGACTTGAGCTATAATGCAGCTTTATAAATATGATTAAATATATTTAAGATGTATAAAATGTAATCGTAAGGCCCCCCATGTGTAATTTTTGTGTACGTGTGGTCTCGGTTGTTCCTGCACTGTATCAAAAATACTGAATACATTTTACACAACAATAAATGATGAATCATGATTTGTTTGTAAACGTCATTTTCAATGGCGTATTGATTCTGATGTCTTTCTAAAGTACAGCGAGGTGTGACATGGAAATGTTTGGGAACCAGAATCGCTCATAGAGTATACTTCGTTAAAGTCAAGATGAAATGGGTTTGATTACAGGGGGAATTTAAAGGGATAGTTCACCACAAAATGAAACTTTTGTCATCATTTACTCACCCTCATGTTCTTCCAGACCTGTATGAATTTCTTACAATTTCTTATAAAGAATTTTGGGAAATATATTTGTTTCAAAACATCTAAATGTCCCACAGAAGAAAGTGGCAACGGCAGGATTTAGATTTTTGGGTGAACTATGCCTTTAAGCAAGGACTCTGCTTCTGTCTAAATGCTCTTATCCCTCAGTATGAAGTGTATGGTGTTTGAAAGACCGTCCTGAGTCGAGGATGAAACATGAGACAAACCTTTTTTGTTTCCAAGGTTGTGCTGGCAGGTCTCGGGCAGTGTAGCTGGTCTGTGTGCTCACGATCTAATGAAGGGACGTCACAAGATGCTCTTCTGACAGCGGACACTGCTTCAAAGAAAAGAAAAGACAGGATGATATTCATTGAAACTGTAATAAACCTCCTTTTATCTGAATTCATGTATGCAGCACCTGTGGGCTTTGATCATAGTGGGCGGCTTTAAAGCCCCTCATGCATGCTAATGGACCTGTGCAGAAAAGTCTCGCTGTGATCCGCCAATACTGTTCTTAAAGGGATACTCCACTTTTTTTTGGAAATAGGCTCATTTTACAACTCCCCCAGAGTTAAACTGCTGAGTTTTACCATTATTGAATCCATTCAGTCGATCTCCGGTTCTGGCAGCACCACTTTTAGCATAGCTTAAACTTTTGCAGTGATTTTTCCATTCATATTATTATTGTTTTTTAAACATTTTCACAAACCTTGTGGTCTGGAGTTCTCCTGTAATTTCCTCAGTCTTCTCCTTTCCCGCGCAGACAGTGGACGATTCTGTAAGTAGTGATTTTTATTAACAACAAACTCACAGAATCAAACAAATTGTTTAAAAGAAACATGATGCCGTGGGAAATATCACATGCACTCTCCACATGGATACACAGTATAAAGCAGTTTAAGGCTTCATCTGCTGTTCTGGAGTGTTCCTGGATGAGAAGCCTGTTCTTCCCAGAGTTACTCTGGGCTTCCTGTGCACGGTCTATTGATGCGAAATCTTCAGGAAGAGGCGGCAGAGGTCTGGGCACGGCTTTGACCTGAACATACAAAGGTTTTAGTGCGTAAGATCAGCGACACACAATATAAAGAGAATGTGAATTCATTCTGGCTTGTAGTAATTCTTTGATAGGATGAACTTATAAAATACAAGATTTCCAAATGCTCAAGCTTCTCACTTGATGAGTGTTGTGTTCTTGCAGAGACGTGTCCTTCTTCCTCTGCCGGCGCTGACGGGACCGTTCGGAGGAAGAGGAAGGAGGAGGAAGAGCGGCTCTGCTTTCCTCCGAGAGCGCTGTGGACTCGGGATTACACGGCTCCTAAATGATATTACAAGTCATGTTTAAATATTATTTAAAGGATTATATTATAAAAATATAAAGTAGAAATATTGTTGTAATACACAGCAGCAACAACAACAATTAATTAATTAATGATTTGCACAAAAAAGTCAATGTATTTCAATCACCAATCTAAAAAAAAACAAAAGCAATAATAACACCTGTGTTTTACTATTAGGGATGGGTTTAAAGTAAATATTTGTATTAATAAAGTAACACTTTACAATAAAGTTCATTAAATGTAAATGTATTAATTAACATTAACTAACAATGAGCAATACATTTGTTACTGTATTTGTTAATGTTAGTTAATAAATATCCAGCTGTTCATGTTTATTCACAGTGCATTAACTAATGTTAACAAACACAACCTTTGGTTTTAATAATGTATTGCTAACCGTTGAATATAATATTAACTAAGATTAATACATGCTGAAGAAGTATTGTTCATTAGTTCATGTTAACTAAGGTAGTTAACTAATGTTACTAATGAAACTAACTGTAAAGTGTTTAAATAAATATTTGTGTAATATTTATATAACTATATACACTTATTTCAAGTATACATTTTACAATATAAAACAATATACATTTTCATAAATATATTTAAATAAAATTATTTAAAACAAGAGAAGAAAGAAAGAAAGAAAGAAAGAAAGAAAGAAAGAAAGAAAGAAAGAAAGAGAAGAAAGAAAGAAAGAAAGAAAGAAAGAAAGAAAGAAAGAAAAGAAAGAGAAAGAAAGGTGTTTTACCATTAAAATGACAGGAACAGGCTTGAGTAGTTTCTCTGTGGAGTCTAAACTTCCCTGCACTGAAAAACTCCCTGCAATGTAAAACTCAACACTTTAACTCTGGGGGAGTTGTAAAATGAGCCTATTTCCAAAAAAAGTGGAGTATCCCTTTAAGGGCATTACGGTATTAAGGGTATTATCATTAAGGTATTATCTTGTATGTCATTGTTTGAATTTTCTGTTTTTAATTATTGTTTAATTATCTTATATTTGTTTACCATACTGTGTAGCACTTTGCATTGGAGAAAAGCCAATCATTATTATCATCATCATCATCATCATCATCATCATCATCATCGCTTGTGAGGGATGACTCTTAACAGAATGAAAGTCAGACCCTCCTTTAAAGGGATAGTTCACCCAAAAAATCAAATTATCAAGTTTCAAACCTGTATGAGTTTCTCTCTCCTGCTGAACACAAAAGAAGATATTTTAAAGAACATGGGTAACCAGACAGTTGATGGACCCCATTGACTTCCTTAGTATGGAAAAAAATACCATGGACGTCAATGGGGTCCATCAACTGTCTGGTTACCCATGTTCTTCAAAATATCTTCTTTTGTGTTCAGCAGGGAGAGAAAATCACACAGGTTTGGAACAACTTGATAATTTTCATTTTTGGGTGAACTATCCCTTTAAGTGTACTAAAAAGGGAACAGTTTGAAAAAAAATCTAGCATACATATTGATTGTATTAATATACAAAAGAATATTGCGTCAGTAGTCAGAATATGGTCATATTCAGAAAAAGGAAATGTGTCTGTCTATATTCCAATAGCTGTGCAGCGTTATTTTAGTATTATTTACATATTAATAATTTTTATTAATAATTTGAATTAGCTTTTATTGTTATATTTTCATTTTAGTTGAATTGTTTTTAGTAATTTTCTTATGCGCTTTGTCATTTTATTATTTTATATATTACATTAGGTTTAATTTATTTTTATTTCAGTCTTAGCTTTAGTTTTAGTTTTCCCGTCAGTAATTTAGTGCGTCGACAGCTAACATTTATTAATCTTTATTTAACAAGTAGCCCAAGTAGCAGTGCTTCGCCTTCTGAGAATATAGTTCCCCATATGTAAACGGTTAGAAGGTGGCTGTGTCTCATGTGACCTTGTTATTTGTACACACTGTGACTATACAAATAACAACATGTAAATTGGATAATATTGGCGTTATTTTGTCTCTTATTGGGATTAGTATGCTAGCTGGAGCCATTTACATCCAGTGTTTGTGCTAAGCTAAGCTAGCGGTGGGTGCGTCAGACAGAGTTACGGCACGCACGGAGATGAGAAGTGTTCCTTTAAGGTCCTAGCACGCTGAGTGAGTCTGAAATTTTCGTATGCGTTTTTCGTATGTGATTCGGTGGCTCTGAACTGTCAAAACACCATTCAAACTGCTCGCTACGGTTGCGGAAAACGCAGAAAACGAACCCGATTCCTTTTTTTTTTTTGACGGATGAAAGTTTCGGAGGCAGTGTGCAAGCGTGATTGACTTAACGTGAGGTCGTATTTATTTTTTAACGTGCTAAAATTTCCCGAATTTCAGACTCAGTGTGCTAAGGGCCTTAAAACAGAATATGGAGTGCATGTGAACAAGCTCCAGATCTTGTTTTGGTCTACTTTTGCAGTGATTTTTCCATTCATATTATTATTGTTTTTTAAACATTTTCACAAACCTTGTTGTCTGGAGTTCTCCTGTAATTTCCTCAGTCTTCTCCTTTCCCGCGCAGACAGTGGACGATTCTGTAAGTAGTGATTTTTATTAACAACAAACTCACAGAATCAAACAAATTGTTTAAAAGAAACATGATGCCGTGGGAAATATCACATGCACTCTCCACATGGATACACAGTATAAAGCAGTTTAAGGCTTCACCTGCTGTTCTGGAGTGTTCCTGGATGAGAGATCGGTAGGCCTGTTCTTCCCAGAGTTACTCTGGGCTTCCTGTGCACGGTCTATTGATAGGATATCTTCAGGAAGAGGCGGCAGAGGTCTGGGCACGGCTTTGACCTGAACATACAAAGGTTTTAGTGCGTAAGATCAGCGACACACAATATAAAGAGAATGTGAATTCATTCTGGCTTGTAGTAATTCTTTGATAGGATGAACTTATAAAATACAAGATTTCCAAATGCTCAAGCTTCTCACTTGATGAGTGTTGTGTTCTTGCAGAGACGTGTCCTTCTTCCTCTGCCGGCGCTGACGGGACCGTTCGGAGGAAGAGGAAGGAGGAGGAAGAGCGGCTCTGCTTTCCTCCGAGAGCGCTGTGGACTCGGGATTACACGGCTCCTAAATGATATTACAAGTCATGTTTAAATATTATTTAAAGGATTATATTATAAAAATATAAAGTAGAAATATTGTTGTAATACACAGCAGCAACAACAACAATTAATTAATTAATGATTTGCACAAAAAAGTCAATGTATTTCAATCACCAATCTAAAAAAAAACAAAAGCAATAATAACACCTGTGTTTTACTATTAGGGATGGGTTTAAAGTAAATATTTGTATTAATAAAGTAACACTTTACAATAAAGTTCATTAAATGTAAATGTATTAATTAACATTAACTAACAATGAGCAATACATTTGTTACTGTATTTGTTAATGTTAGTTAATAAATATCCAGCTGTTCATGTTTATTCACAGTGCATTAACTAATGTTAACAAACACAACCTTTGGTTTTAATAATGTATTGCTAACCGTTGAATATAATATTAACTAAGATTAATACATGCTGAAGAAGTATTGTTCATTAGTTCATGTTAACTAAGGTAGTTAACTAATGTTACTAATGAAACTAACTGTAAAGTGTTTAAATAAATATTTGTGTAATATTTATATAAGTATATACATTTATTTTAAGTATACATTTTACAATATAAAACAATATACATTTTCATAAATATATTTAAATAAAATTATTTAAAACAAGAAAGAGAGAAAGAAAGAAAGAAAGAAAGAAAGAAAGAAAGAAAGAAAGAAAGAAAGAAAGAAAGAAAGAAAGAAAGAAAGAAAGAAAGAAAGAAAGAATTGGGCGTGAGATGAGTGTTGGCGACGACACATCACTCAGTGGACTGCCGAGTCGCTTTCAGCCCAAAATGACGGTGGCGTAGCGCTGCTGCTGGGCGCTGAGTGTTGCAATGGAACGTTCTATTGACTTTCACTTCTTGTCAATATATGTTATTTGACTTTAGCTAACTGACCTCTCTCTTAACTTCATCCTCTTCCTGCATGACGTCCAGGACTCTGCCAAACAGCTTCAGCACCGAGTGCTTTAACCACATCTTTTCGCCAGTGCTTGATCACTCTCCAGACCTTCGCTGGACCCGTGCTGTCATCTATATACAGAAAATTAGGATTATAACGATGGATTCTGTCACCAGACTAGTGTACTGTACTAAACAATGAAGAATGACTCGATTCACATTTGTTCAAAAATTTTCTGTTTTAAAGGAATTTGAAGATTTGTGTTGACTGTGAATGTTACTGAAACACGCCGACTTTTGGGGACTTCAGCTTATTCACCGTATCCCCCAGAGTTAGATAAGTCCGCTCATACCCTTCTCATCTCCGTGCGTGCCGTAACTCTGTCTGACGCACCCACCACTAGCCTAGCTTAGCACAAATACTAGATGTAAATGGCTCCAGCTAGCATACTAATCCCAATAAGAGACAAAATAATGCAACAGTCTGAACTCTGCTCCTCACCACAGAGCTTCTCAGCGCGCTGCGAGCAAATCCCTACGCCCAAGTAGCAGTGCTTCGCCTTCTGAGAAATATAGTTCCCCATATGTAAACGGTTAGAAGGTGGCTGTGTCTCATGTGACCTTGTTATTTGTACACACTGTGACTATACAAAATAACAACATGTAAATTGGATAATATTGGCGTTATTTATAATATATAATATTGGAAAACGCAGAAAAATGAACCCGATTCCATTTTTTTTTTTTGACGGATGAAAGTTTCGGAGACAGTGTGCAAGCGTGATTGACTTAACGTGAGGTCGTATTTATTTTTCAATGTGCTAAAATTTCCCGAATTTTCAGACTCAGTGTGCTAAGGGCCTTAAAACAGAATATGGAGTGCATGTGAACAAGCTCCAGATCTTGTTTTGGTCTACTTTTGCAGTGATTTTTCCATTCATATTATTATTGTTTTTTAAACATTTTCACAAACCTTGTTGTCTGGAGTTCTCCTGTAATTTCCTCAGTCTTCTCCTTTCCCGCGCAGACAGTGGACGATTCTGTCACAGTAGTGATTTTTATTAACAACAAACTCACAGAATCAAACAAATTGTTTAAAAGAAACATGATGCCATGGGAAATATCACATGCACTCTCCACATGGATACA
>JAQIUQ010004631.1:0-35051 GCA_030378365.1 Hybognathus amarus | reverse complement strand
ACAGTGGTGGGCCGCCAGGGCCAGCAAGGCCTTCTCTGCTGGCCTAAACACTATCAGAATCACTGACTTGCACTTTAATAATTTTTTCCATGAATTAGCATTAAATTATTCCAAATAGTTCTCTAAATGTCATAGCTTTTCTCTTGGTTGCGCTGCTTTCAGTAGTATGTATTTATGTTAGAGCTTGTATCCAATCATATTTCAGCCATCATGCGTTGCCGGGTAAATAAATCTGCCTGGAGGCCTACAGAATCGACAGAGCAGGCGTCTGTAGTATAAATAAATGGCAATTCTTTAACCAATCAGATAATCCGTCAGCTTTAATCAGCCAATCAGATTTCGCTTTGACTGCAGCGGGGCCATCTAGCTGGCATATAATAACGTATGTATTTTCTCATTCTTTGATTGGATGCGCGTACAGACCGCATACTTTTAGTGGTAGAACCACTGTACAAACACACCAGCCGAACTCACGCGCTCGTTCCTCCTACCGGCCTTTCCCGAACTCACTGCATTAATCCAATAACTGCGGTTGCAAAATATAAACAACAGTTATAGAGAGGCTTTGCGCTGATACACTATTAAAAGTTATTAATTCAGGTAGGACAGAATGCCTAGGTGTGAAATGTACGGCCCGCCACTGAACATTGATAAACCTATTAAGACTGCTCTGAATAGGACAATTTAAATACTTTGTAAAAATATTTTGCTGCTATGTGAAAAAAAATAGTGCTGTCAAATTAATGTCAGTTAACTCGCTGATTAATCACGCATTTTTATCTATTCTAAATGTCTCTTGATTTCTTTTTGTCCCATTATTTTTTTCTCATTTTAATGCTCTTATCAACATGGAAAAGTGGATCGGCTTGCTTTGTGCAAATATTTTTATTGAAAACAACATTGGCATATACTGTGTTCAAATTCACACTAAGATTCTCACTTGGAGCAAATAATCTCTCACACAATGTAACACTGTCCATCAATAAAAGGGTGAAAGAAATACTGACGAGGTCCTGATATTGACGAGGGGTGGAGAATTCGCATCAGCTGTGTGTGTGTGTGTGTGTGTGCTTGGCCATCATCAAGTGGTGTTTCAGACTGGATGTGCTGCGATAATGATAACTCAAGTTCACAACGACAAAACACACAGATCACTTTGGTCTTGTCAATGGAACCATTTGGCAACTTTTTAAAAGTAAACTTTCCATTCAGAATCTTATTGGCATCCATTTCGGCGTCTCGCGCTCATCATCCACTCAAAACGTAACGTTAACCAAATTTGGCCGGCTCGCAAGCCCGAACGAGTGTGTGCGGCGTGACTTGTTTTATTTACGGTCTAGCCAGATCCACTAGCGCTTTGGTCGACGAAGCAACAAAACGTCCTCGCGCAACACAAGCCATTGAAATTAATGGGTTTCATAGCGCAGCGCGCACATGCCACGTCCTGTTTCAAAAGCATGTGAAAGAAAACTACAAAGTTTGCTAGGCCAAAAGGACCATTAATCATGCAATAAAAAAATCTACGCCGTTAAAATTGGTTTGCGTTAACGCCGTTAATAACGCCTTAAACTGACAGCCCTTGAAAAAATCCAGCAAAATGCCCGGCATGTTTGTTGACCCCAGAAGATTAACTTAGCTTAACCATTAATTGTGATTAAAATATAGGCCGACACTATCACTCACATCAAGAGTGGCTGGGCGGTGGTGGAGTCCATGCAGGAGGAGCAGTCTTTTGCACTGCGTCGCTTTTCAACGCGAGCTGTGTGGAGAAGCCAATGTCCACCTCTATTCGGTTACCATCCTGACCACTGTACTAAATACAGATAAATCTACGCTAACGTGAAGCTATCCTAACTGTGCTATGCTACTAACTAACTAAGCTACACAAAATAATCTAAATAAATATATGAGTGCTAGGCTAAATAGCTAAAATACTCTATCCTGATCATTTGTAATTCCAACTCTTGACTCGCAGTGGTTTTGACGAAACAAGATGGTTTTTATACTGCCAAGGCCGTAGTAGCTCGTGCTAAGGGCGTGGTGAGCTGGAATCTGCTTACGTCAGCTCTCACCGCTTGCGTCACGAAGCACCGCAAACATCCAATAAGAAAATTCTACTGCAATAGCCACCGTTCAAACTGAAGAGGGCAGCACTCAGACGTTTTTACACTATATGCGTTTAAATACTTAAAAAAAGAAGAAAAAGTATAATAAAGTGATAATTATCTATTATGTTATAGTACTGTTCCTCATAAGAGACCAGAACGAGAGCCCAGCTGTGTGTCAATGAGGAGTGACGGGTCTATGGATCGGCCAGTGCATTTTAAGAGTGGAGATACACAGATATATCTCAGGTATAACATTTCTCGAAAACAAACGATTTTTACTCAGTGTCTTGGTATTATGGTCACTGGTGGAAAGTAACAAAGTACAAATACTTTGTTCCTGTTTAAAGTTATAATCATTAATTCATCTGTTCTGTTATAGTTCTGTTCTTAATAAGGGACCAGAACCTGAGCCCAGCTGTGTGTCAATGAGGAGTGACGTGTCTATGGTTCGGCCAGTGAATTTTAAGAGTGGAGATACACAGATTGATCTCAGGTATAACATTTCTCGAAAACAAACGATTTTTACCCAGTGTCTTGGTATTATAGTCAGTGGTGGAAAGTAATGCAGTACAAATACTTTGTTCCTGTATGGGCTATCTAAAAAAAAAAATACATTATTTTATTTTTGTTGAAACTTTTACTTTGCTACATTTTAAGGCAAATAAATACTTTTTACTCTGAATATTTCGTTACCTTTCGTAACTAGATTTAAAAAGTTGAGCAATGGATAGGCCCTGATATTAAAAGGTAAGCTGTTCCGAAAGCTCTGTCGCCTTTGGATTTGCAACGTGAACGAGGGACTGATAAAAGAAGCTGGTTACAGGATCTAAATGAACTAGAGGTTGTATATGGCTGGATAAGTTCACAGATATAATCCGGGGCTGATTTTTGTATGGCCTTATAAACAAAAAGAACAACCTTGAAATCAACTCTGAATTTAACAGGCAGCCAGTGCTGTGAAGCAAGAACAGGAGTGATATACTGCCGTTTTTTGTTCCTTTCAGCAATCTGGCAGCCACATTTTGGACTATCTGAAGCCGAGATAGTGCTTTGAGGAAGACCGACACACAGATAATTGCAGTAACCCAGTCTAGAAGAGATTAGTTCATGAATGACAATTTCAAGATCTTTTTTAGAAAGAAAATGTTTTACCTTAGCAACAGATCTGAGGTGAAAGAAGCTGCTCTTTACAACCATGTTCACCTGTTTGTCAAATTGTAGTGAAGGATCAAAATGAACCCCTAGATTTTTTACACTGGGTTTTAAGCTATCACTAAGGGACCATATCCTACTTGTCAGAGTTGTATTGAGTGCAGCGGGGTCTAGCAAATGTACCTCAGTTTTTTCGGTGTTTAACTGCAGGAAATTGTTAGCCATCCAAATTTTCACTTCATCAAGACAAGAGAGAAGGAGTTGTATAGATAAAGTTGTAGGTCATCGGCATTGCAGTGATAGTTTATGCTATATTTCTGGAGAATGGAACCCAGGGGAAGCATATAAAGTGAAAACAACAAAGGGCCAAGAGTAGAACCCTGGGTAACACCATAAGGGACGGGTGCAGTAGGTGAAGTAAACGACCCAATATTTACTGAAAGCGCCTTACCCTTTAAATAAGAGTTGAACCATTACAATGGCGTGCCTTGAACCCCTACTGTATATTGTAGTCGTTTCAAGAGGATGTCGTGGTTAACAGTGTCGGAAGCCACACGCAAATCCAGCAGCAACAAAATGACAGATGACCCTGAATCAGTAGACAACAACAGATCATTCGTAACCTTAAGCAAGGCTGACTCTGTACTGTGAAATGCTCTAAAACCAAACTGGAACTTATCCAAAATGTTAAAAGTAACTAAATAAGAAGTAAACTGTGAGAGCACTGCTTTCTCTAAAACCTTTGAGATAAATGAGAGAAATTGGCCGGTGTACACAGTATATATATAAACATATACACATATACACTGTATGTTATCTGATTACTTTTTTCAAACAGCTAGTAAAGTAACGCAATACTTTTTCAAATTTACAATACAATTTTTTCAAATTAGTATTGGTAAAGCTACTTTGTGTTTCCATTTCTTGTTCTGTTCAATTGACTCTTGTTGGATGTTTATAGGTATTTCAAATGTTGTAAAATGTTTCAATGTAAAATAAAATATTTCAAATTGTTGTAATGACAGTACAAATAAAAAAACTAAGTGCTCTTTATAGTCTTGATTATGATAAATTAATGAAAAACGGTTAAATTCAGGAATTAAAAGCATTCAGTTTAATCTGTGTCTATTATAGTTCATTTCATCAGAAGAGATCAGAGCCAAAGCCCAGCTGTGTCTCTATGATGGGTGATGGGTCTATGAATCAGCCATTAGGTTATAGGAGTGGAGATGCACAGACTGATCTCAGGTAAAACCTTCATGTAAAATATATCATTTAATTAGGGTACAGTATAAAGATATGTTGTGTTTAGTTACTCATGTAGTAATGTGGTATTTTAATTTTACAGCCATGAGGTCCTCAAAATTTTTAGGTCAAATCTGAAGAAGAGGTTTGAGCGTCTGCATGAGGGAATAGAAAAGCAGGGAAACCCTACACTCCTGAATAAGATCTACACAGATCTCTACATCACAGAGAGTGAGAGTGGAGAGATCAGTAATGAACATGAGGTGAGACAGATCGAGACACAATCCAGAAGACCAGCAAAAAAGGACACACCGATCAAATGTAATGACATCTTTAGACCTTTACCTGGACAAGACAAGCCCATCACAACTGTGCTGACTAAGGGAGCCGCTGGCATTGGAAAAACAGTCTCTGTACAGAAGTTCATCCTGGACTGGGCTGAAGAGAAAGAGAACCAGGACGTCCAGCTCATATTTCCACTTCCTTTCAGAGAGATCAATCTGATGAAGGACAAAACACTCAGTCTTTCAGAGCTTCTTCATGTCTTATTCCCTGAAACAAAAGATATAGAAATATCCAGTGAGAAATATAAAGTGTTGTTCATCTTAGATGGTCTGGACGAGTGTCGTCTGTCTCTGGATTTTCAGTGCGATGTGAGGTTGTGTGATGTAAGTGAATCAGCTTCAGTGGACGAGCTGCTGACGAACCTCATTGTGGGGAATCTGTTTCCCTCTGCTCTCATCTGGATCACCTCCAGACCAGCAGCAGCCGATCTCATCCCCTCTGAGTGTGTCCATCGAGTGACAGAGGTACGAGGCTTCAATGATCCACAGAAGGATGAATACTTCAGGAAGAGAATCAGTGATCATAAACTGGCCAATACAATCATCACACACCTGAAGTCCTCAAGGAGCCTCTACATCATGTGCCACATCCCAGTGTTCTGCTGGATCTCAGCTGCTGTTCTGGAGAAGATGTTGAGCGATACAGAAACTGGAGAGATTCCCAAGACTCTCACTCAGATGTACACACACTTCCTAATCCTTCAGACCAACATCACACATGAGAAGGACTATGAGAAGAATGCGACAGATAGAGACACAATCCTCAAACTGGGCAAAGTGGCTTTTCAGCAGCTTATGAAAGGCAATGTGGTCTTCTATGAGGAAGACTTGAGAGAGTGTGGCATTGATGTGACAGAAGCATCAGTGTACTCAGGATTGTGCTCTCAGATCTTCAGAGAGGAGTCTGGCTGGTATCAGGGGAAAGTCTTCTGCTTCATTCATCTGAGTATTCAGCAACATCTAGCAGCTCTGTATGTGCACCTCTGCTTCACAAACAACAACATAAATGTGTTTGACACAATCATTCAACAGAGCTTGTGGTCTAAAGTTACTGACTGGTTTAAGCTCATGTTTAAACATGTTTCATTATCTGAGCTGCATCAGAGAGCTGTGAATGAGACTCTACAGTGTAAAAATGGACATCTGGACATTTTCTTGCGGTTTCTTCTCGGTCTGTCATTGGAGTCTCATCAGGTTCTTCTGCAAGGACTTATGAAACAGACAAGCAGATCTGATAGCAAAACTGACAAGAAGAAAACAGTTAACTACATCAAGAAGAAGATCAGGACCATTGACTCTCCAGAGAAATCCATCAATCTGTTCCACTGTCTGAATGAACTGGGTGATCGGTCACTAGTGGAGTAAGTGTATAAGTATCTGTATATAAAGCCGCGTTTCCACCGCAGGAACTTTCCCCAGGAACTAGGAACTTTGGGGTGGTACTCGGTGTGTTTACACCACAGGAACCAGGGTCTAAATGAAGTTCCGGGTAAACATTTCCCCAGAAAGTACCTGCTGGCGAGGTAGTACTTTTTCAGAGTTCAGGAACTTTCGGGGTGGGACTTGTGCACTGAACATGCTGATTGGTTCTTACCACGCTATTCTTTCTGCCCGATGGCGCGTGTTCGTCCCATCCATCTCACGGTCAATGTCTGCTGATAAAAAACGTCTACTTTTATGTCTAGCATTACGAGCTTTCTGAATATGCTTTGGGTGCTCTTTCTTTTCTGCCGTTTTGTTTACCTCGTTAGTAAACCAAATCGCACACAAAAAAGCAGCAAAGCTTGAATCTCCTCCATACAAAACTTAAAACAAACGCGCAGGCTAGGAAGAGCAGTCGCACGCAGTTTAACCATGAGTTTAACGTCACTATAATCTTCCCGCCTCGGACCGGTACTTTAGTACGCGGTGTAAACGCAGTAAGCAAGCGGTCTGGGGAAAAAAAGGTTCCTGTGAAAAAAGTTCCTGGGACAATTATTCCTGGTAATTGCGGTGGAAACGCGGCTTAAGTTCAAGTATCTACAAATAAGTATCTGAAATCTGGAAGAATAAAGGATGCCAAACTCTGTTCATCTCAGTGGTCAGCTTTAGTTTTTGTGTTGTTGACATCAGAGAAGATGCTGGATGTGTTTAATGTTAATGAATTTGTTGTAGAAAAAAAAGACAACAAAAACTGCAAGTTTTTGAGAAGCTGCTGCCTGCGAGTAAAGAATCAAGATCAGTGCAGTAAGTATTGTGGAAAATTCAAAGTCTTCAAATTGGGTCTTAAAGAAATCTTTCAAGTGTCGTAGTTTCAGGTTTCAGAGGAAGTAACTTTATTGACAAGCAACAAAGTGAGATGCAGCTGTTCATCTGACTTGCAATGGTGGAACTTCAGGTCTAAAACATTTTCTTATCACTAGGTAGCCAATCACCTATCAAGCTCAGGTCACATGATTCCCTGCACCTGCAGTGTTCTAGTGTCGTCCATCATTTTTAATTAACGTTTTGGTACCATCCTATCTACTAACTACACACAATAGCTTGTTAGGAACTTTTCCATCCTCAGTGTGTAGTGAGACCAAACATCTCCACCCCTCTGACCAGAGTGGAGTAAAAGATTCTTTAGGGAGATATAGGCATCTGTAATCCAGTTTTTATCAACATTTCTTAGTGTACAGACTTGAGGGTAGAGTTGTCCCATGGTGCCAGAGGAACTGCACAGGCGTGAGGCGTCCGGTGGCCTGGAGTGCTATCTGGGGTTGGAGCAGACAGCAGGTTTTCCAAACCACCAGTTGAGTCTGCCCTAGCTGGTCCAGCAATGGGTGACCACATTTATAATTAATTTATCTTTTGCCCCTTGAAAACGAGTTTGAAAGTTTTCTATTTTATAAAATAACTCTGGTATAGCAAGTAAAGTGATTAAAAAGTAATAAAAACATTGTTATCTTTCTATTTATATCTGGTTGCATTACCTTGTACCACGGGCAATGACCTGCTTCAAACCTTGTATCGTCCTCTCTCATTCACATATTCATATTTTGTGAACAATTAGTGTGATTATATAAAATATACTCAGTAGGATTATATGTAAGAATATACACTCAATTTGTTTTATGACTGAACATAAGATTTATGTATTTGAATTGCATATCAAATTACCATCCATTTGGATTACATAGTTTTAACATAAAGCAATTAAAAATCTGAATGTGATTCATATTGTTCAGTCATATATAAATGAAACGAGTAAGATTTATGTAATATTACACAGAAAAACGCCCATGTTAAAGCGATGTCGGGTCAGGTGACTTCTTGTTGACGTTTAAAGTATTTTCAAAAACGGAGGCTAGATAGACCCTCCCTTCTCCTCATCTGCACTGACCCCCCAGGGTATTCTTGTCAGTCATTAATTAACACTGCTCAGTGTTCATATGTGTGCACACTACAGAGTTAAAGTACCTTTGAAGCAGTGTTGAAGATAATGAATTAATTAGGTGGTGATTGAGCATTAATTATGAACACCTGCTGTTAACAAGCAGAATCCCAGAAGGAAAGAGAAACGCAAGAACTACAACTGACAGAACAGCAAATGGAAAACAACAACAGTCACAGTTATCATCATTCCCACCTTAATGAACTATTCCTTCCAGGAACCAAATACAGTCAAACCAGTCTCTCCGCACATTTTCAGCAACCTCTTGTCCTAGTTCCTTCAGCTTCTTTGTGGCTCTGGTAAAAGCATTGGGGACTGTATTATTTGGAATAAAGGTACAACTGTCAGTTCCAAACATCACACATACCTCACCTTTTTCTTCCAGAACCAGTACTTGCCTGTTTTGCCATGTCATTTTGCTAGTATATTTTAGTTGATAGCCTAAGGCATCAAGTGCTTTGCCTGTGTAGTTAATGAATCTCTGTTGGTTATAATAAATGTAGTTAATCCATTCTTGATTCATATTGATTAATGCTACCTCATCTCTGGCTTTAAATTAATGGATTACCCCTCTTGGTTGTCCTATGGAATCTATCATTACTTTAGGGTCTGGGGTATACGCTGTTTTAACTCTTTCGTTTGTTAATGCTCTCCAATTATTTTTTTTCCATTGAGATCCCAGTCTATAATTCCTACTTCATGAAGTAGTCTTACTCTGACAAAGAGTCCTTTCCAGTCTACAAAGGTGGCTCTCAGTCTTCTGCCTCCACACAACCAAAAGTCGTCAGCTATTGCTTCTGTTTGATTTTCAAAGGGATTTATTAAAGGAAAAGTCAATGCATACGCATACACGAGAGATTGCAGAGACTGAGAGACTCTCTATATTTATTACAGTGAAATCTCAAAACCTAAAAAAAATTGTCCCTGCTTGATATACAATCACTAATAAACAATGGGTTTACTACGGTTGAAGGGTGTACTCACACTAGCCAGTTTGAACCGTGCCCGAGTGCGTTTGACCACCAAAGCGCGGTTCGTTGACTAGTGTGAGTGCTCCGAACCGTGCCCGGGCGCGGCTCGATTGGCCGGCCCTGGCCCGCTTGGAAGAGGTGGGCCAGAGCACAGTTCAGTTGGACTCGGGCGCGGTTCGCATGAGTGTGAGCGCTAACCGTGCTGGAGCACGGAACAGGACGCGTGACGTGCAAACCTCCTCATATGAACAGCACGATTTTGTGAAAATTTTCAGCGACACATCTGTTTAACAACAGGCTGTGAGAGGGCTGTGGACCAAACGACACAAAATTATCCACAAAGAAAACAGAGCGATGGACTTCATTGTGTTCCGTTCAGAGAGCGCCGCTCTTCTTGTTTATCCCGAAACTGTCACACCATAATGACGTAAGCGTGCTCCGGCACGAATGCTGAAACCCTATGTGAGAGTGGGGAGGGGGGGACAATCGTACTCGGGCCCGGTTCATGGCAACCGTGCCTAGTGTGAGTACACCCTAATAAACTATACTACTAGTACGGATTAGAACCCAAAACCTCTGACACTGCTTGGCAAAAGTTCTGCCACTGGAACATTAAAGTTCATGAGGATAATTGTTGGATCTATTCATGTGAAAATTCTCACCACTAATAACATATATTAGATCTCATTACACGACAAATTAAACACAATGCACTATTGTATACCGATACTATGTAACACGTCACTGTCACGAATACAAACAGGAAGGGAGAACTCAAAATACAAAAAACCCACAAGGGAAAAAAACATAATCAAAGAAACATGAACAAAACTGAAAACTCAAAACAATCACCAACTCAGACACGAAGACAAAACCGGGAAACATATGACAATGAACCTACAAAGACTGCAAACAAGAGGAGACTTAAATGGGAACAAATCAAGAGGGAACAGGTGGAGGAACTCAAAACTAATCAGGTAACAAGGGGGAGGGATCAAACAAAGACTGGAGCACATGGCCCAACATAACAAAGACACCCATGTGCAATACAAGACAGGACAGACATGTGACATTACCCCCTCCCTACTAGGGGTGCATGATATTGACAAAAATGTGATATTGCGAATATCGATAATGAATATTGCGATATCGATATTAATTTCGATATTTTGAAACGGATGTAAAAATACAAAAGTTAAAGGAAAACGCATCAAAAAAGATTAATAAATAAAACAAGTTCTTACAACATAAGGTTTATTTCAACTGACAGTCATATAGGACTGGTGCAGCATGAATAAATAAATAATAACCATGTCTCCAGAACAGGACATGTTTAACTAGTTGTGTACACTACAGTGTAAAAGACAATAAATAAATAGCAAGTCAACAGAACACTATGCAACATAAACGCCACTACATGCGTTTTCTTTAACCGGATAGCTATCTGATCGTGAAAATACCAGGTGTAACGTTAAATGCCCTCTGAAACGCATTCGTGAGGTATTTGAATCTAACCGCTCAAACCACTTCAGGAGGAGGTCTGGGCCACATTTAAGTCGAAACTGAACAAACGTAAAATACATCTCGTTGTTGAAACTACATATGTAAAATGTACTCCGGAGTATTAATCAAATAGTTAAGGTCAGAAATTTGATGAGCAACCGTGTATGGACCTACAAACTTAGCCTGAAACGGTGATCCCACAATAGGCAGGAGAGCAAGAACTTCATCACCCGGTTGAAATTAACGCAGTTCGGAACGACGATCAAAAAGTCGTTTCATTCGATCCTGTGCTTTACTCAAAGATGCTTTTGCCAATTGACAGGCTTCAAACATTCGTCTGCGAAAATCACTCACATATGCCAAAATATTTTTGGTGGATCAACCTTTTTCCAATCAGCAGCCAAAATAGACAAAGGACCACGCACCTCATGACCAAAAACAAGGTCATTTGGACTAAATCCAGTACTCTCCTGAGCGGCTTCTCAAGCTGACATCATGAGCCAAGGGAACCCAGCTTCCCAATCCTGATTCATCTGAACACAGTAAGATCTTAGTAAAGACTTTAATGTTTGGTGAAATCTTTCCAGTGCTCCTTGACTCTGAGCGTGATAAGCACTGGAAAGATTATGTCGAATATGAAGCTGTTTCAAAACTTGACCAAACAATTTGGAAGTAAAATTACTGCCCTGATCAGACTGAATAATTCGTGGTATTCCGAACACTGATATAAACTGAGTCAGTGCTTTTACAACTAACCTTGCAGTTAGCGAACGTAATGGGTACACCGCTGGATATCTAGTCATTTGGCACATGACCGTAAGCAAATATTCATTCCCTGCCTTTGACCGAGGTAATGGCCCAACACAATCCACAATAAGATGCTCAAAGGGTTGACTAATCGCAGGAATTGGATAGAGAGGGGCAGGTTTCAGAGACTGATTCGGTTTTCCAGTAAGCTGACATGTTCGGCATAGTTTAATATACTTCGATATGTCACGCTTTAATTTTGGCCAAAATAAAACGTTTCAAAAGCAATTTATACGTCTTTTTCACTCCCAAATGTCCAGATGTATCGTGTGCCGTTTTTAAAACAAGTTGACGGAGAGACTGAGGGACTACAATTTGTACAACCGGATCACCAATTACAAATTCTCCTTGCGGCACCCACTTTCGGACCAATACATCTTCCTCTAGATAATACCCAGAAGGAAGATTTACGATTGTGTCATAAGGGACAACTCGATCAAACAATTCAGCAAGCGTAATGTCATTCTCTTGTCCTTTAATCAGGTCATCGCGTGACACAGACAGGAAGGAAGGGATTTCTAGAGGGGCCCTCAACATCTCTTTAGTTTCAAATGAAACATCAGCAGGTATTTTACTCATAGACCTGGTTATCACGCATGACGGAAACTCACTCAAAGAACGGGTAAACATTTCATCACTCGTGTCAAAAGTCGACCCAGATGGTGTGACGACCAGATGCGGTGAAACATTCTGCCAAACCCGTTCACCAGCCAAATCATTTCCCAGGATTACTTGTACTCCGTCCACAGGCAAGCAGGAACGCACTGCAACTTCCACTTCCCCTGGATCAAATCAGAATGCAAAACAATTTTATGTAAGGGAACAGAGATCACATTCAGACCAATTCCCCTAACCAACACATTGTTCCCAGTGTAAGAGTCGTTTGAAAAAGATAAGATGGACTCTAGGACAATTGTTTCTGATGAGCCGGTGTCTCTGAGAATTTTGACCGGTACGTCTTCTGTAGAACCTACCAACCGGACAGAACCATCTGTAACAAAATGTTGAAATATGTGACGAAGAAACTCTTTTGCACATTATTGATTTCTGAGGTAGTCACCGCCAAAACAACGGGTGCCAATTGACCACGCACCTCATGACCAAAAACAAGGTCATTTGGACTAAATCCAGTACTCTCCTGAGCGGCTTCTCAGACTGACATCATGAGCCAAGGTAACCCAGCTTCCCAATCCTGATTAATCTGAACACAGTAAGATCTTAAGAACAGTAAGAACCATCTGTAACAAAATGTTGAAAATATGTGACGAAGAACTCTTTTGCACATTATTGATTTCTGAGGTAGTCACCGCCAAAACAACGGGATTCACTGAAGACGACTTAGATTTCAACAACGGACACTCATTCTTCCAGTGACCAAACTCATGACAATAATTGCAGATGTTTTCTCTATCATTTCCTCCAACAAAGCCAGGGCGCTGTTTGTCAGATATAATATCATGCACAAACTCAACATATGTTTGGCCATCAGTTTTCTTCCAGGACCTAAATTTTTGTCTATAGGCCTCTGGGACCAACTCGTATGCCCTTAATACTGCATTCTTAACAGTCAAATAGTCCTTAGAATCTTCCACCCTAAGAGACACATATGCTTCTTGAGCCTTCCCTGTGAATACTGACTGTAGCATAAGCGTACATTCCTCATCAGGCCAATTTCGTGCCTTTGCCACGCGTTCAAACAACAAAAAGAACCGTTCAACATCTTTCTCGTCAAATCTAGGGATCAATCTCATATTAGTCGCTACATCACGTTCTAGTCCTCCCGTTAAAGGAAGTTTACCGTCTTTTATCAGATCTAACCGGTAACGTTCAAGATCAAGCTGTTGTTGTTGTAACTGAAGTTTAGACATCTCAACGCGATTTTGTGCTCCTAACAGTTCTTTTTTCATATCTGTTTGAATTAACAACAATTGTTTTTGTTGCTCAAATGTTAGTTGAGACATTGATGCAGGACTAACAAAATCTGAAACATCTTCCAAAGGTTTAGACTCCAAAACTCCACGTTCAGATAACTCAGACTTAATCATAGTTTTAATACTATCTTTTTGACGTTTATCTTGACTTGACAAACTAATATTGTAATAAGTTGCAAGTTCTACTAGTTGGTCTTTAGTAAAAACATCCAACAGATCTTCAGAAGGAGCACTAATAAATTCCTCAACTTTTGGCTTTAAATCCATACTGAAATACAAGCGTACCGGCTACTTAATCCAGAAAAAAATATATATATATATATATATATATATATATATATATATATATATACGAGGGGTAAAAATTGGATAAACAATTCTCTCTAACTAAATATACAAACTATCTAAACTTATCCCTAATCTTCGTACAGTTACTTGCAGCGGGTTCTTAAACACTGTAAACCAGTGTTTGAAATGGCAACCGATTAACAAGTCACCATTACAAAACACGGACGTGTTCCCGAGACAATTGCTCTAGCTGCTTTCACCGCACAAACAAAACAAACTAAAATAAAAAAAAAATCAGAGC
Organism: Hybognathus amarus; assembly: GCA_030378365.1. Taxonomy (NCBI): domain Eukaryota; kingdom Metazoa; phylum Chordata; class Actinopteri; order Cypriniformes; family Leuciscidae; genus Hybognathus; species Hybognathus amarus. The sequence goes on along the minus strand of JAQIUQ010004631.1, from coordinate 20,986 downwards.
ATCCCGTTAAGGATACCCTGCTAAACCTAACAGGGAAAAGCATATCCAACAAGAAACCTCCCCTCAAATATACCAGTAGAGTCAGTACTTACCGAAACCAACCTCCCGTGAGATCGGCCAAAAACAAACAAACCACATTTGTCACGACCAGCTCAAAGCCGTGGCAAATGAAATGGAGGACACAGTGATTGGATTGCAAAAAAATAAACATTTATTAACATAAATGTTAAAACATATAAAAATAAGAAAACATGGTCATCTGTAATGTCTGTCAGGTGCATGGATGTAAATGTATCAGTAACAGAAATCAGAAATCTAAACCAAATAACAAAAGTGAAGTCCAAATTAAACACAAAGTAACCCAGAGAACAGACTCTCCCTCCATCCTAGCCAGCCTAACTTTTATAGAGGGATGAACAGGTGGACATCGTTCCCCTTGATGAGTCTCCTAGCCACACCCACTATCAAGATGAGTAGAGACTCATCACAACACAAACACAGACACAAACACAAACTGGGTCCGGAACCAGACATGAGCTCCAGCTCTGGAACAGGCACTGGCTCTGCCTCTGGCTCTGGAAAAGGCACTGGCTCTGCCTCCGGCTCCGGCTCTGGAACAGGCACTGGCTCTGCCTCCGGCTCTGGAACAGGCACTGGCTCTGCCTCCGGCTCTGGAACGGGCATTGACTCTGCCTCCGGCTCTGAGAACGGGCATTGACTCTGCCTCCGGCTCTGGAACGGGCACTGGCTCTGGAACGGGCATTGGCTCTGGAACGGTTATTGACTCTGCCTCTGCCTCCGGCTCTGGAACAGGCACTGGCTCTGCCTCCGGCTCTGGAACGGGCATTGACTTCTGCCCCGGCTCTGTATCCGGTAATAAGTTGCAAGTTCTACTGCAGTTGGTCTTTAGTAAAAACATCCAACAGATCTTCAGAAGGAGCACTAATAAATTCCTCAACTTTTGGCTTTAAATCCATACTGAATTACAGCGTATGGCTACTTAATCCAGAAAAATAAATAAATAAATATATATATATATATATATATATATATATATATATTAGGGCTGTCAGTTTAACGCGTTATTATCGGCGTTAACGCAAAACCCATTTTTAACGGCGTTAATTTTTTTATTGACGCGATTAACGGTCTTGTCCTAGCAAACTTTGTACTTTTTTCACATGCTTTTGCAACAGGACGGCATGCGTCCTGAATCCTGATCCATTTCGGCGTCTCGCGCTCGTCATCCACTCAAAGCCGGCTCGCAAGCCCAAACGAGTGTGTGCGTCGTGCCTGTTGTTTTGTTATACGGCCTAGCTAGATCCGCTTGCACTTTGGTCGAAGAAGCAACAAAACATCCTGCGCGCGCGCAAGCAATTGAAATGAATGGGTTTCAGATCGCAGCGCAAGGACGTTTTGTGCCGCACACACTCCGTTTCGAGCTTGCGAGCCGGCCAAATAGTAACGTTACGTTTTGAGTGGATGACGAGCGCGAGACGCCGGATCTGTGTGTTTTGTCGTTGTGAACTGAGCTATCATCATCGCAGCACGTCCAGTCTGAAACACCACTTGATGATGGCCAAGCAAACACACACACACACACAGATGATGCGAATTCTCCACCCCCTCGCCAATATCAGGACCTCGTCAGTATTTCTTTCACCCTTTTATTGATAGACAGTGTTGCATTGTGTGAGAGATTATTGGTATGTTAGTGTGAAATTGAACACTATTCCAATGTTATTTTCAATAATAATAATAATAAAAAAAACATTTGTCACTAAACAAGCCAATCCACTTTCCCATGTTGATAAGAGCATTAAAATGAGAAAAAATTATGTAACAAAAAGAAATCAAAAGATATTTAGAAAATGTGCGATTAATCACGAGTTAACTATGACATTAATGCGATTAATCGGATTAAATATTTTAATCGTTTGACAGCACTAATATATATATATAAATACATCCGAGGGTAGAAACAGGCACTGGCTCTGCCTCCGGCTCTAGAATGGGCATTGACTCCGCCTTCCGGCTCTGGAAGCGGGACACTGGCTCTGCCTCTGGGTTCTGGAACGGGCATTGGCTCTGGAACGGTGATTTACTCTGCCTCCGGCTCTGGAACAGGCACTGGCTCTGCCTCCAGCTCTGGAACGGGCATCTGACTCTGCCTCCGGCTCTGAAACAGGCACTGGCTCCGCCTCCGGCTCTGGAACGGGCACTGACTCTGCCTCCGGCTCTGGAACAGGCACTGGGTTCAGCTCTCGAACACCGGACACCGGCCTCTGCCAATATCCAAGCCAGCCGCTCCAGATAATCCCAGCTCAGGAAGACAGACGGAATGTGATCTCTGACTGGGCAGACGGGAGCGTGACCAGTCTCTCGCTGGGCAGACGGGACGTGAACAGTCTCTCGGCTGGGCAGACGGACGTGACCAGTCTCTCGCTGGGCAGACGGGACGTGACACAGTCTCTCGCTGGGCAGACGGGACGTGGACAGTCTCTCGCTGGGAAGACGGGGCGTAACCGGTCTCTCGCTGGTCAGACGGGACGTGAACAGTCTCTTCGCTGGACATACGGGATGTGAACAGGTCTCTCGCTGGGCCGGACGGGACGTGAACAGTCTCTCGCTGGGCAGACAGTACATGAACGATCTTGCTGGGCAGACGGGACGTGAACAGCCTCTCGTTGTGCAGACGAGAAGTGAACAGTCTCTAGCTGGGCACACAGGACGTGAACAGCCTCTCGCTGGGCAGACGGGACGTGAACAGGCTCAGACTGGGCAGACTGGGACGTGAATAGCCTCTTGTTGTGCAGACGAGAAATGAACAGTGTCTGGATCGGCCTCCAGGAGAATGGCGGGCTGCTGAGCAAGAGCTTAACCCCTAGTTGCTCCAGAGACGTGCGACCTCTGACGTATATAGCAATTGTAAGTCGCTTTGGATAAAAGCGTCAGCTAAATGAATAAATGTAAATGTTATTTAAAATATATTTCCTGTAATTTCGTTCAAAAATGTGCATGCAAGGAAAAACAAGGTTACAATAGTACATAAAACTGTGTTCCTGTTCCTGAAAGACCACATTACAAAGCCAAACAAAAGTTACGAGACAAATCATTAGATGAACTTGAAATGGAGAAAGTAACTGTTTTAAAAAATGTATCTGAAACACTGGTAAACGCCGGTACGGATGTTGATCAAACATTTGGCAAACAGGTAGTTACTGAGATTAAGCAAAAGACCCACTGACCAAGATGAGACTCGCCGCAACATCCTGATGTTATACGATGCACATAAAAATGAGGCCAGATTAGCATTACATCCTGACCCCCGGCGAGCTTTCACGCCCCCAAACACCTTGGCAGGGACACACAAATTTGAATCAACCCTACCAGAATACATCCATTCACATACCCTCTGTAACGCCTCCAGTGAGATCCCTCAGGGCAGTGGGAGTGGCGTATGACCAGGAAATAAACGGGGTGTAAGTTCAATTGATCCCTTTTTGTGTGTGATGGTGCTAGACTGCAGTCACATTGTGTCTTAAATATGGTTGGGTATCGAGATATCGATTAGAACCGGGACTAACTTTTCGTTTTTCTGGAATCGTTCAGAAAGTAAAAATTTTGATTCCTAGTTTCGAAATTCACAGTTGTTCGACCGGAAGAAGAAACCGCTGAACAACACCAACAAAGAAGCGTCTACCGGAAGTGTTGACATAACCGCGCGAGTCGAACATGAGTAGCTTACGTCGGCGGTCCAAAGTGTGGCTTCACTTTTCTAAAAATAACGAAATCTCGGCAAAATGCAACATTTGTGACAAAAGGAGTATTTGTGACAGAAGGAGTATTTCCTTCAGAAAGACCGTTGGTTAGCAAGGTTAGCTAAACTTTTTTGACCCTGCCTCTTAAAAGAATCGGAATTTAGAATCGTTAGGAACCGGAATCGAAACAAGGAATCGGAATCAGGATCGTTCAATTTCAAACGATACCCAACCCTAGTCTTAAATGCTGTTTGTTGTTGGCACTTTGAATGCTGTTTATGTTTAAGCAGTTTTGCAATATTTGCACATTTTAAAAGGGTTAATGTTTGCGAGGCATTTTCCCTTGGTTCAAAACTTATGAAATGAGTCGAGAAAACTGTTTTTTTTTTTTTCAATAAAAGATTTTACTAAAGAAAATGTATCTTCTGCATTATTACAACACAAATCATATTACCTTATTTTACCATTACACAATCTACAATTTTTTTATAATTATAAATAAATAAACAATATAACTAATTTTATAAAATATTCACATAATTGAATGAGGGTTTTGCAGCTTTGGAACGACATCAGGGTGAGTAATTAATGACAGAATAAATTATTTGCGTCAACTATCCCTTAACATTTTACTAAAGTTTTCAACCTTTCTGTTGGTTGTATATTGTACTAATTTTATAGTGTAAAAAAAACAACAACAAAAACAGGAAGTCTTTCTGAGCAAATTTTCTATACATCCTGCAAAAATGGTCAATATGAAAAGATTTAACCAATTGGTGTTTAAATCATATTTTCCTGCCAGGAAACAGAAAATATGCCTTTAAATTGTCTCTTGTGATTTTTGTCGTTGGTTGTGGCGTTCCAGAGGACAGTTCTCCATCCGTTCTCTGTTGTGATTGTCATCTTCTACATCTGCAAAGGCAGATACACATCTGACGCCTTCTTCCTCAGGAAGTTGTGCCCACAGAGTGCAGCTGGTGCAACTAAAGTCACTTTCTCAGTGCAATGTTGCAAAGAAAAACAGAGAGTCTATTGGCCAAAATTCCTTATGTGTTTTCAACTGTACAGTTGAACTGTTGCCCCTGACAGCCTGTAGTTGAACATTCACTGCCCATGATCCAGATTTCGGAAGGTGTATGGCTTCATCAGGTCGAATTCGGACAGGGAAAGCTTCATCACCAACAAATGCATAAGATGTGTTGCTCCCTGGTAGTGGCTCTGGCGGTGGGACATTCAGCAGATCTCTCTTCCTTGTATGCCAACATTTGCATAAATAAATCTGTGATCTGCGTCATGTACAACAGAAAATCTGGACTTGTAGTTGTGGGAAGTACTTCCAGAGTTTGCAGGTGGCTGGATGTAGATGTGCTTTGCATCTATGACTCCTAAGCAATTAGGAAATTGCCATTTGTTTTTAAATCCCATTGCCACCTCTCTCCACTCTGCCTCCGTTGTAGGAGTCTGAACAAAGAAACACCATATATAATTAATACATGCAATGTTCTCTCATTTTTACAGAGGTTATAATATACTTTTAATATATATAATTTTATTTAAATTTCTAAAATCCACTAATTATAATTTAGAAAATGATCCATGATCTACTCTGGGTAAAACACTTGGTTTCGGGACTTCTCCAGTAAAGGCTTCTCTTTGTGTGTCCACCCACTGTTGTTTTAATAAGATTATTTATTTGAATTGTTATTTACCTGGCTATTTGAAAAAAAAAATACATGTATAGGCCTAAGCAAGGTAAAAACACTTAATTTATAAACAAGCATAATTGAAGAACAGTGGTGGGAATAAAGAATGAATAAGGTATCATTCATTTCTTATGAGCTATTTCACCATTTGAACAGCCATAATCGATTTTCCTTTTACATTACGGACTATTTGAAGTGTTTAATTTGACCCAAGTTCAGTAACAGACCTCATATGTGTGTAACTTGCAAATAGAAGATAAAAGTTCAGTTGCACTTTAGTCTCTGTAATTTATGTAAATTAATATTTTCATTAAAGTGTCTGTGAGTGATTAAGTAAGAGTTGCTTATGTTATTTATCTAGTTTTTCATTTATAGCTCTGTAATATGAATATACTAATATCTCTGGCTGTTTTTTTTCTGATTATCTCCTGATGTGACTGCAGTAATGTATCATACAATCAGGGTATCTCTGATCATTTTTTTTATTTATTTAATATTGAAATCAGACAAATTTGAAAATTGCGCTTTTTTTCAGAATAAAAAACAAAACAAAACCTGAAAAACAAGATATAGACCTTATTTAAACAACAACAACAACAACAACAACAAAACAGATGATCGGAAAATAACCTGTGCACTTTTTAAAGCATATTGTACAGCATTTTATACTGCTCATTTGTGGTGTAACTATTGAACATCTAGTTTACAGAAGCTGCAAGTAGCCTATAATGATGCTATGAGAATCTTATTAAGGAGACCTAGATGGCATAGTGCAAGTGAAATGTTTGTCAGTGTACGAGTAATCACTTTCAAGGCACTGTTACGTAATTTTATGTATAGATTTATCTGCCGACTTAATGACTCTAAAAATGAAATTATTGTGAGTTTAATAAATTTAAGGGTTAGTACTACACGGTATCAGTCAAAGCTGTGGAGACACTGGTACTGGTGTATTTTGTAACTCTATGTTCACAAAATTGTATGGTTGTAATGGATTGATGGGTTGTGTTTGTTGTTTATTGTCTTTTTTTATTTACTTATATATGTTTTTTTTTCCTTTTTAAATTGGACTTCCAGTCTCACATAAAGTTTTGATTGATTGATATAACCTTCTTATAATAATCATGTAACTGTCTGTGTGTTTTTTGCAGGAGTATTTAGACGTCAGTCCAGTTTCCTCAGGATCAGCTGATGGTGAACATGGAGCCACTACAGAGAGTGAAGACACAGACGTACAGCGATCACACTAACGTGTGTGTGTGTGACTTCACCAGTTTCTTGAGGAAAGAAAATCGCGTTCATAGGCTCTGTATACTAGGCTATAGTTTTCCTCCCATAGAGCCTATTATTACGACATTGCTTTAGCAGTAAGACGGTGAAATTAAAACTCAATATCCGATTCAAACAAAATGAAAGTACAGATGAGTGTTTGTCACGGTTACCTTCATCGCAGAAACAGCAGCAGATTCACAATAAATCAGCACTATCAGGACACCGGGATCTGCCGGGTCCGTGATCGGTGTGTTCGGGTGTTTAATAAAGAGAGGGAAGTTTCCAAACACCGGCTCATCAATGACACTAGCAGCATTAGCCCGCAACACTGCAACGGGACGCTTGTGGTGACCCTAAACAGCGCGTGTGTGTTTAAAACACGACATTTAAACAGCGGAGAGCAAGCCGTGCAGTGTGAGAGAAGGAGGACTCACGGAGAGATGAGCGAAACCTCTGAATCCCGTCATGACTCTGTTCTCTCCTTCAGCCGCGGGGAAACACTGCTAATGCTATGGTCGACCCGAGGACCTACCCACAATCCACTGCGCCGCAGCCACACGCCATATATGGACACCGGAACCAAGGGCTTTCAGTCCGGGACAGGGCTTCAGTCCGGGACAGGGCTTCAGTCCGGGACAGGGCTTTACAGTCCGGGACAAGGCTTTGCAGCCGGGACAGGGGTTTTTTGGGACGTGAAACTGAGATTTTTAAAAAAAATAAACCATTAAATGACACTTTCTGGAGAGTTTTGTGCAAAGAAATGGAGAAATTGAGTCTTACATGATATGTGAAAAACTGCAAGGTTAAGAGCATGCTATACTTTGCATTGTTGTATCAACATGTATTAGGGCATTTAGCATTTACATTACTGTTAATCAGCATGTACTGATTAACTCAAATAAATGGTTGATTTGGTTTCCATTAACGATTAACTAACGGGGGGGGCATTACCCCCACGTATAATGGCTCCTACGCCCCTAGCCCGTGAGGGTTAATATTAAGTACCTTAACAGCTATTTACGCTATTTATTTTATTAAATAGGTATTTATACGTTTTATGCTTGTTCCTTGTTCATATGTACTGCCCCTTTAAGAGTTACGAGAAAGTTTGATTGGGATGTACGCTAAAAACGTGTCTTTGCCCAGCATGTTTCTCCATTTATTGCTGATTGGTTATTGTTTTACTTGTTCCCGCCTCTGTGAAGATAAGGGAACTTCTGATTGGAGAAGGAGATTCTGATTGTGAGTAGGAGGGAGATTTGCCGATTGTGAGTAGGAAGGAGATTTGCGATCGTGAGAGAGTGAGTTCGGTGAGTTGTGAGTTTAAGACTAAATACATAAAGTGAAAATAACGACTTAATGAGTGTGTTAAACTTACATCCAGCGTTTTGAGGACTTTCGTTTTCTTTGCTTGTGTTTTATACTCTGCACAAGAGTATAATATAAGAGCTCTATAAGAGTGTTCTCTGAGCCTGCTTCCCAGAACAGCACAAAGTTCCGTTCATTATAGAGACTGAAGAGCGAAAAACCAGACGGCAAACTGCTGTTTGTCTTTAAATAGTGATCTGAGTTTAATTAATTACCAAGACTTGTGAATCGTGATTTGTGTGACTGAGTTAAAGCTCCGGGGTCCGGATCTCGCTGCCTTGCTGCAACAAGACGATTAGCCGCTTCCAAGCAGGAAAAAAATTGCATTTACGGTTTTATCGGGTGAGGTTTATCGGATCTTGTTCAGGTGATCAGTTGATTTATTTTGGCTCATTCGAGTGAAGAGGCTATTTGCTGTTTTCAAGCCCACAGCGCTCCCCAGCAACTTAACAGGCCTGCAACGGGGTGGGTTGTTTTGACTGGTGTGTGTGGGCCCACGCTTTTAAATCGACTGTTGTTCTGTTATTTTGGTGTTTATTAGTTTATTGGTGTTTGGGGTTTTGATACGAACCAAGTGTACTATAAGATACTGATTTTCCCCATTGCATTTCTGTCTGCTGTTATTTCCATGGGTCAATGAATATTATTTAAGGTGAAATTCATTTAATTTACTAGATCAATTTTCGGAGAATTTGTGAAGTACAACAGGAACAGGTATATATCAAAAGTGATCTACACGTCTGACTTTTGATAACTCATTCCAGGGTATATTAATACCATATTCATTTATTTTATTTTTGTGGTTGATTTAGGGTTTTCTCTGTTAAGTTCATTCCAGTCAATATAATCACATTACTAAAATAATACAAATTTAGTTAATCTGGGTACAGTAGTGAACTAGGGTAATAGGAGGGACATTATTATAAAGTCGAGATACAATTGAACCTGCTCCTCCCTATTAAAGGTCAGGGGTAGGGGGGGCTACATAATTTGGGGGCTCGTCCGGGATATTACCTGTTAGATTTCTCAACGAGCCTGAAAATTATTACCCGACCCGGCCCATGACTTTTAAAGGCCAGACCCGATGTAACCCGACACATCAACATGAATTATCTGCCCGAACCCGGCCCGCGGCCCGACTCGGACGCGCTCTACAATCTATTGCTGTTGCGGCGTCAATTCATTCCAGTGAAATCACAAATAAAATGCACACAAACTTAGAAAGATTGACTTACTAAGTTCATCAACAAGATCGCCAGGTCAGCATCACCATTGCATCCAGTGCTGCTTTTTAGCTCGCGCCAACGAGTGAAAAGCCCGACCGAGTGGACTCTTGTCAGGTTTCTCACACGGTCAGATTCTCTTTCCTTTTCCTAGCCTTCCGACTGCGTTTTCTTTGCTTAGTTTTTCCATCGTCTAGTGTCACGTCTGAAATGCGCGCAAGTGCAGTGTTGACAACTATTTTCAAAGAAAAGTAGCTAACGCCATGCCTGTTTAAATAAAAATCTTCACACAATAATAAATAAAAAGAACTCAAACAGCCAACCAGCGGGTGGGCTACGAGTATTGAAACAAAATAGGCCTAGCCTACAAACATAATCATATGCTTATAATAGGCATCGTGGAGGAAGATCAGTGCGTCCACAGTGGATGGACTGAGGCGTGTTCTCCTCTCGGCCAGCCACTTGCGGTGCACTTTGCACGCAGCAGCCAGACTTTCTTTACGATGAACAGCAGCGATGATTAATAATTTGTTTGTTTTTACTGGGCGGAAAAGATTAAGCCCGAGGTTCGACTCGAACCCGAGTCATTTGCTTATATTTTCAACCCGAACCCGCAGGTCCCTTCGGGTTTGTCGGGCCGAACCCGACCCCGTTGAGAACTCTATTACCTGTTACCCTGATGAAGACAAAAGAGACACTGAAAACAAGAGCTGAGTTATATTTTAAGCTTAAATAAGTTAACTGATAATTATCTGCCTGAAGTTTCAGCATGGCCTTGGGAAGTAGCCCACTTCTGCTTGCTGAACTCTCCAAATGGTGTGAGGAGGCAGAGATTGAGGAGGCTCAAGCTATACTGTTGATTGACGATTTACCAAAGTAGCAAGTATTGAAGATGCTGTTCAGACTGTGAAAGTATTTGAAAGAATGCGAGTTAGAGTCTCAAGATTGAGGCCAAGTCCTGGTACCCTCTTGGTGCTACGTGAGTGTCGTGAGGTAATCGACCCTGCCCACATTCCAGCTGATCTATTGCGGCCTGATGGAGAAGAGTTGTGGAAAGTGGTAGTGGCACCTGTTGATGTTTTAACCTCTGAGTTTTCCAAGAAATTGTCAAAGTTCTTAACAGATGAAGGAAAATCTATGACTGACATACAGGCCTTGTTCTCTCCACACAGTTCTAGTTCCCCTGAGTCCATCATATGCACATGAACTTCTGGAGAAGACAACAAAACCATCAGGTGAAACTAATGCTTATCGACGGCTACGTAGTTTTCTGGCACTGTTCCAATACCGATTAGAAAGGAAAGTTTAGAAAACTGGATAGAACAGGCCAGATTAATGACTGAGGAATGTGAGTCTTCTGAAAAGGAAAATGGCGAAGAATAATGGAGTGTGTGAAAGGGCCATCCTTGACATTATCAAAGCTGTTCGATTTTCATATCCGGAGGCAAGTGGTTCTCAATATTTGGAAGCATTAAAAAACACATTTGGAACCTTCGAGTCAGGGGAGGATCTACACTTTGCCTTTCGTCTATTACGTCGATTCCCGGGGAACCTTTGTCTGACTTTCTGCGTAGGATGGAGAAATCCTTAACCAAAGTGGTGCAAAGAGGAGGGTAGAGTCCCCAGATGATGGATAGAACAAGGGTTGAACAGCTGATAAAAGGTGCAGTAGAGTCAGATCTGATCGCTTCTGCAATTAAGACTTAGGGAGAGAAGGGAAATGCCACCAACTTTCTTAGCCCTGCTAAATGAAATAAAAGAAGCTAAAAATATAGCAAATACTTGCCATAAACTCAAGGCATCAGTGAAGCCCACACAGCTGAGACAGGATGGTAAACTAGACTCCTCTGTGATCAAACAACTCCAAGCTGAAATTCAGAGCCCAGTTGCATAAACATAGCCATTATGATAAGACAGTGTCTTAAGAACTAGTATCATCAACTAGCAGTTTGTTAGGGGTAATCAATTCTACTGTTCTGTATCAAATTAGACCAATGTAAATTTTTATGCAACTGACTTTAAAAAGTTATGAACAGTCTTGAATAAAAAAATTGGATGACTAACTTGTAAGACTAGTCTTAGCAGTTTATTCAACTCCCCCAGGAGCTAAGATCCAAATTCATAGAAGATCCCAACACCGTTTGTGTTTATGCCATTACGGTGGATCCAAAAGACAATCAGGAAAAGAAAAAGAGATGATTCCCATGGAGAGTCTGAAGTACAAGTGTTAAAGAAGTGTTCAACAACTGCAGCAACAGCTGGCTGTAATGGGTTTTAGTTCCACTACTCAGTCAAGCCCCAGGTATGTTCCAGAATCATTTACAGAAAGGCCAGTTAAGCCAGTTAAGAAAATGATTTCTTCTGTTGTCGAGTGTGGAGAGGATGGACAATGTCATGATCCTGGTATTCTCCTCTTTGCCTTTTCCGCCCTCTGCTGGTCACACTCTTTTGTACATCCCATTGCACACATATACCCATTCATTATTCTATTCGCCCCCAGCTGTGACTCATCATCTCATCACTCTCTCATTCTCTTCCCAACTGTTTCTCACTATCTCTGATTGAGACTCTCTATCTCTAGGCTTCCCTTTCCTTTGTGCTTTGTCAGATTATTGCCGAATGTTACGTACCTGTTTGCCTGCTGTTCCTGCTGAGTCCTGTCATGTCCTGTCTGATGCGTGCATCTATCTGTCAAATGTATTACCTCGTCTCTGCTTTGTTACACCTCCAGCAAACGTGAGTGGTTAAGGATTGGCGTTCCTGTGCTTTCTACGGCTGTGTGGAGTTCGGAGGCTGACTGTCTCAGCTGTTATTCCTCCTTCAAGGAGGAGATGCTGCAGGTATTTGACCGTTCTGCATTTGGAGCAGAGGTGTCCCACCTCTTGTCTACGCTGCGCCAAGGGAGAAGAACAGCAGCAGACTTTTCGATTGAATTTCGTACCTTATCTGCTTCCTGTGACTGGAACGAGCTTGCCTTAGTAGCCCATTTTCTTGAAGGGCTTAACGCTGACATAAAGGACGAGATCCTCGCCCGAGAGTCGCCCACTTGACTGGATCCTCTTCTCGACATGGCCATTTGGGTGGAGAAGCGTTTCAAGATGCCTCGTCGCAGCCGCAGCCTGGAGAGGGCTCTGTTCTCCACCCCAGCTCTCTCTTCTCACTCCGCCTCCCAACACTGACTCCAAGCCTATGCAGCTGGGTGGTTTGCAAATTTCCGCGGCTGAATGTCAGTGCTGTATTATGGCTCGCCTCTGCATGTACTGCGCTTCTGCATCTCGTCGTGTCGCCTCTTGCAAGGTAAAAGCCAAAGCTCACCAGTAGAGTGAGGGTTACTGGTGAGCGCTTCAATCCTGGACCCTCCGACACGCACTACTTTCTCCGCTCTTCTCCGCTGGCAAGGGTCTTCCACCTCCTGCCCGGTTTCTGATCGATTCAGCAGCCGAGGGAAATTTTGTGGATGAGAGTTGGGCTAGACAACAGAGGATTGCCCTCATTGAACTTAAGGACTCCACCCCTGTCCACGCTCTTGATGGTAGTGTCCTCTCTAGAGTGCGTCTCACCATCTCTGGCAATCAGAGACAATTTCTTTTTTAGTTTTGAATTCTCCTTCTAACCCAGTTATTTTAGGACATCCCTGGTTAGTTGAGCATAATCCTCAGATTAACTGGGCTAGAGGTTCTATTCTTTCATGGAATTTGTCGTGCCATGTTAAGTGTTTGTTGTCTGCTGTTCCTCCTGTCTCTTCTGTCTCTGTCTTTCCGGAGGAGCTGGATGATTTGTCCGGGGTCCCACAGAAGTACCATGATCTTCGAGCGGTCTTTAGTCGTTCCAGGGCCACTTCTCTTCCTCCCCACCGACCGTATGACTGCGCTATCGATCTCCTACCTGGCACCACTCCTCCCCGGGGTAGACTCTACTCTCTCTCCGCGCCCGAACGCGAAGCCCTAGAGAAGTATTTGTCTGACTCGCTCGAGGCTGGTACCATTGTTTCTTCCTCCTCCCCTGCCGGCGCGGGTTTTTTCTTCGTTAAGAAGAAGGATGGTTCATTACGGCCCTGCATAGATTATCGAGGCTTGAATGACATAACGGTCAAGAACTGTTACCCCTTGCTGCTCATGTCTTCTGCTTCCGAAGTCTTGCAGGCGGCTAAGATCTTTTCAAAGCTAGATCTTTGTAATGCTTACCACCTTGTCCGCATTAGGGAAGGGAAACGAGTGGAAGACTGCGTTTAACACCCCTCTAGGGCACTTTGAATACCGCGTTCTTCCTTTCGGTCTGGTCAACGCTCCCGCCGTGTTCCAGGCGTTAATTAATGACATGCTCAGAGACATGCTGAATATTTTCGTTTTCGTCTATCTTGACGATATTTTGATTTTCTCCCCTCTCTCCAAGTACACACTCAGAACGTTCGACAGGTTCTCCAACATCTCCTCGAGAACCGACTGTTTGTTAAGGCCAAGAAATGTATTTTCCACGCACAGTCCGTCTCTTTTCTTGGGTCGGTCATTTCCGCAGAGGGGGTTAGCATGGATTCCTCTAAGGTTCATACAGTCACGGACTGGCCAGTGCCTGAGTCGCACGGTGCTCTTCAACGGTTCTTAGGTTTTGCAAATTTTTATCGTCGGTTTATCCGGAACTTTAGCTGGATCGCAGCCACTCTCTCGGCCCTCACGTGCGCCAGGGTCAGATTTTCCTGGACGGAGGGGGCTCAGACTGCTTTTGATCGTCTCAAATCCCTTTTCTCCTCTGCTCCTATTTTACGAACTCCTGATGTCTCTAGACAGTTCATTGTGGAGGTTGATGCATCAGAGGTGGGCGTTGGTGCGATTCTCTCCCTATGCTCACCCTCCGATGACAAGGTTCATCCCTGCGCCTACTTTTCACATCGTCTTTCCCCCGCCGAACGAAATTATGATGTTGGCAATTGTGAGTTATTTGCCATCTGTTTAGCTCTCGGAGAGTGGTGTCACTGGCTTGAGGGTTGTTCAGTTCCGTTCGTTGTCTGGACGGACCATAGAAATTTAGAGTACATTCGTTCCGCTAAGAGACTTTGCGCTTTGCGCAATCCGCCAAAGATTCTGGTGGCCCTCTCGTGAGCGCGATATCCGCCGTTTCGTCGCTTCGTGTGCTGTTTGCACCCAGACCAAGTCAGGTAATTCGCCTCCGGCCAGGTTGCTGCGTCCAGGGAGACAGCCCAAATTGTCGTCAACCAGATTTTTAAGATCCATGGTCTCCCCTCTGACGTCATATTCGATAGGGGTCCCCAATTCTCTTCCTTGTTCTGGAGGGAGTTTTGTCGTCTTATTGGAGCGTCGGCTAGTCTCTCCTCTGGTTTTCACTCACAGACCAATGGGCAAGCCAAACGAGCAAACCAGATAATCGGTCGCATTCTCCGTAGCCTCACTTTCGCAATCCGGCTTCGCTGTCAGAACAGCTCCCCTGGGCTGAGTACGCACACAATTCCGCTCCGTCTTCGGCTACTGGTCTTTCCCCTTTTGAGTGTTGTCTCGGTTACCAGCCCCCACTTTTTTGTCACAGGACACTGACTCTAAGATGTCGTCCGTCCAAGCCTTTATTCAACGTGCTAAGCCTACTTGGAGAGGTGTTAGGTCTGCTCTAGTTAAGTCTCTTTCTCGTACCCGGCGGGCCGCAAATAAACGTCGTGTCAATAGCCCTCGTTATTCTGTTGGGCAGAGGGTTTGGCTGTCCACCCTTTATCTATCCTCCAGTCCACTTCACTTAAACTGGCCCCTAAATTCATCGGGCCTTTCTGTGTCCTTAAGATACTCAGTCCTGTCTCAGTCTGACCCAATCTTCAGCGCGTCCACCCTGTTTTTCACGTGTCACCCTGTTTTTCACGTTTTCACGTAGGCGGGGATGGGGGTATTCTCCTCTTTGCCTTTTCCGCCCTATGCTGGTCACACTCTTTTGTACATCCCATTGCACACACATACCCATTCATTATCCTATTCGCCCCCAGCTGTGTCTCATCATCTCATCACTCTCTCATTCTCTTCCCAACTGTTTCTCACTATCTCTGATTAGACTCTCTATTTCTAGGCTTCCCTTTCCTTTGTGCTTTGTCAGATTATTGCCGAATGTTACGTACCTGTTTGCCTGCTGTTCTGAGTCTTGTCGTGTCCTGTCTGATGCGTGCATCTATCTGTCAACTATATTACCTCGTCTCTGCTTTGTTACACCTCCAGCAAATGTGAGTGGTTAAGGATTGGCGTTCCCGTGCTTTCTACGGACCCAGCCTGTCTCATCCTCTGGGGGTTTCCCGTTGCTGACCCTGACTGCAGATTTCTGTTCTGTTACTGAGAGATTTTCTGTTTATCTTTGGATGAGATCATCTTCTGTTGGATTTATTCACCTGGTGGCTTCCTGTGTTATTTTGCCTGAACTTTTAAACATTCATAAACTGCCTTTTGCTTTTGGGTCCTCCCTCCTACACGTAACAGACACATCGCTAACAAATGTCAATCACCTGAAAACAACTCTCAGGTAATACAGAAGTTGTTACGAGCTATCTGGAAAGCTAAGTCTAAAAAGAACCCTGTGACTAGAAATAATGCCAGTTCTAACAGCCTACACTGTTGCTCTAAAAAGAGTCAAACTGTGGTCTGTGGGGTAAGTCAACTTCCTGGAGGGTTAGTGGGTCCGGCGTCAACCATTCCAGTGGAGCTGAATGGATGTCCTTGTCAAGCTTTACTGGATATTGGGTCACAGGTCACCATTGTATTCGACCTGTGGTATTCCAAATACTTACTGCAGATACCCATCCATCCACTCAAAGGATTGTCCATTTGGTGACTGAGCTCTTCTAGTTATCCATACAAGGGATACATCATAGTGGATGTCTTTCTTCCTGTTTCAGTCACTTCAGGATTCAGTCGCTCCTCATGTTTACAGCGGATTCAGGGAAAAGAGAAAATCCAAGAGTCAGCTGATGGACAGGGCAAGTGGAAAGGACCAGGAGCCCTTAATTTCCCTTCAAGAAGTGAAACCTACTGTATGCTGGGTCTAAAGTGGATTGTAACAAGCTACTGAGAAAATAAATTTTTCTTGTGGAAACACCAGTGGACAGTCAACTTCCAGCTGGACTGTTTATCCCTCCAACAATTATTTCGTCTTCTGCCATTGATGTGAACCACTTCAGAGTCTTGGTCTGAAATGAGACCTCTAAAGACATCAGCATCCCAACTGGCACAGTAATTGATAAAGTCTTTGCCACTGACACTGTCAAACTTAAGCTAGACGCTCCAATAGATCCGAAGAGGATAGATCCCAGCGTGTTCATGTTTGGCAACTGTCCTATTCCTGCTGGTTGGGAGAAAAGGCTTAGAGAGAAGTTAGTTGAGCACGGAAAAGTGTTTTCACTTGAGGAGTGGGATGTGGGCCGAGTCAAAGGTGAAGTCAATGCGAAAAACAATATCAGACTGAGTCACAGCAGACCCTTTAGGGAACCATCCAGACGTGTTGCACCTGCAGACACTGATGACGTGAGGAGGTACCTTAAAGACCTATTGGCTACAGGCTTCATAACTGAATCCAAAAGTCCTTATGCCTTGCCAATAGTTATTGCACGACAGAAAAATGTATGAATGAGGTATGAAGTAGGAGCAGGCTTCACTCAATAATTGCTCTTAAACTTTTTGAGAGTGCTGGCCTGATAAGTGGAATATAATATACATAAATATATAGGAAGATTTGCCGATTGAGAGTAGGAGGGAGATTTGACGATCGTGACAGAGTGAGTTCCGTGAGTTGTGAGTTTAAGACTAAAACATAAGGTGAAAATAACGACTTAATGAGTGTGTTAAACTAACACTTCTGCATCTCTTGAGCTGAGCCAGAGCGATCTCGCTTCACAGCGCAAAAAGAGTATTTATGTTTTTGAATTTCTACGTCCATTAGCTTACCTCAAGGGCATCCAAGATGTAGGTGTCTTTGTTTCCACAGCATTTTCAATTTTGACATTTTTTTGGTCAAACCGTTGTTGTCTGTCAGTCATATAATGCAGGTGTGGGGGTCCACCTCAAAGAGCATGCACAGAGAAGTCAAAATTAAACATGATTTAATGACATGATTTAATTACTTTAATGACTATATAAACAAAAACACCTACATCTTAGATGCACTTGAGGTAAGCTAAAACATATCAAAAATTAATTTCAAAGTGAGCTATCCCTTTAAATGTTTGAATTCACCCTTACAGAAATTAAGGCCTTAAAGGTGCAGTGTGGGATTTTTAGCGACATCTAGCGGTTCGGTTGCGAGTTTGCACCAGGTTTGCAATAAGGGCTCAGCCCACTGCTCCCCCCTCCCTTTCGAAGAAGCTACGGTTGCTAAAACGGGACAAACATCTTGTCGGCTGAGACAGCAGAGAATAGCCAGAGTAAGCCAAGAGTGTGTAACATTGTCTCTGTTTCTGTACCACAGTCCATTATAAACCACATCATGGAGAAAGTTTACAAAGCCATAGTCAGGTGAGGATCAAGGGTTTTAATATATAATATAATAGTAATCAGCAGATTGTCTCACAAACGTAACCAGCATTGCATTTCTCCCCACATAGCAAACCCATAATACAGTGAGGGAGAAGAACCACATGAAACTATGCAACTATATATGTTTTCTAACAGTGTAGTAAAAGTGTATCTGGCTAATATGAGCTGTTACTGTGGCTGAACTGAACTGGTTAAAGCTTAAAGCCTTGTTTAAACTTGATGCGTCCGCATGAGTCCAAAGGCACCTCCGCATACCCTAGACACCATTTACCACACACAATAGGCTTTTTCTCTGATTTTGAAAACTCTTCGCGATCAACTTAGATCTCTTACAAGATTGACGGGTTAGTGATTCCTGTAACATACTGTTTTACGGTCAATAACATGAGTACTAATCAGCTGTCTCACGAAGGTAACAGCACATTTATCCCCACATAACAAACCCATAACAAAGCGAGGGAGAACTAAGTTACATGAAACAATCCCAACTACATATTTTACACCACTGACAAAGGAAAAGTCACAGAGTTTATGGCTAGCTTCCAGCTTTGTGCTGTTTCTCTTTCAAGGTATGAACGAAACGCGCTCTGTAGCGCTGTTTGTTCGCGTTCGGCTACGGTAGAAACATGACATCACAATATGGCAACCTTCATAGAAGGGGATTCCCGTGGTTATGGAGATATAAATGTCTCATTCTAAGGTAATAAAAACATTACGGTTTATTGAGCAAGTTCTTTACACACCACTGAAAACATAGTTATGGAGGTCATATTGCATTTCTGTTAATAGATACTCAACTTTTTTTACATATTGCTTTTGATATTTTTCATTTTTAAACAACTAAAACAAAAAAAAATAATGCACAGCTACAGATAATAGGTGCGTAGGAGAAGACTAAAAACGATCGGTGGACAATCTGCAAACTAGGAACTCCTGCACACTATCAGAACTTGCACAAAATGTATTAGCAACGTTTTGGTCACATGACCTTCATCACGCCATTCTATGCCTGATAAAGGTTGTGAGACCGAATCATTGCTAATAAATGATAATAATATTAATAATAATACATTTTGTTACATGCAAGTTCTGATAGTGTGTGGGAGGTCCTCGTTTACAGGACAACTGAAAATGGTTTCATTGGTTTTTCGTGTTGTCTGTAGTCTAATTTTGCATTTATGTTTATGTTCTATCACTAACATTGTAAATTGAGTGAACCTATTCAGACTGTTTCGTGATTCATTCAGTTGAATTTTTGTGTAATTTCCATCCAGAGTCAGTGGTGAAATATCAGATTCTGTTAACTGTTCAGCTTCACCATGGATGATGACACACAAACTTTCAGAGATGAATTTTTTTTCTCCTGGAAGCAGGTAATAATCACTATAAATCAGCTTTGAGTAATAGAAAATGGTAAGAGGTTTTTGTTCATTTTTAAAAATACAATTTTATTAAAAAACAAAAAAAGACTTGTCTCCTCATAAAGGACAATTTAAATACTCTGTAAAATTATTCTGTAAAAAAATACTCTGTAAAGTATAATACAGTGATAAACCATCATAAAATAATCAATCTGTTCTGTAGTGTTTATCACAGGAGACCAGAACCAGAGGCCAGCTGTGTGTCAACGAGGAGTGATGGGTCTATGGATCGGCCAGTATATTTTAAGAGTGGAGATGCACAGATTGATCTCAGGTATAACATTTCTAGAAAACATTAATTTTACCCAGTGTCTTGGTATTATGGTCTTTGGTGGAAATAAACATAAATGTAAAAATTCTTTGTTCCTGTATGCGGTAAAAAAAAATCCCATAGGGTCAAGAGTCCAACTGAGGCCCCGTTTACACAAGAACAATTCCGGGTGAAAATGTAAAAATATTTTATCAGATGTGCCTTTAGTTTACACGGCGACGGCGTTTTTGAGGCTTAAAAATGCAAAAAAGTGAAACCACCCTCCAGAGTGGAAGTCTTTAAAATGCTCCACCGCCGCGTTCCCGTGTAAACGGTTAAAAACGCAAAAATCTGCTTAACAGTGAAGGCTGTACGCACGCGCGTGGACTTGGTGTTGTTGTAGTATGCACTCCTAGCTGCCTGAAGTGCATACTACATTGAATTTCACACACTTTTGCGTCACCATTTGCACGCAGATTTTCCACACAAAACGCTCGTCTAAACGCAGAATAAAAAGTGATGACGTCTTTTGCGTTTTCTCTTCAGAATTGTTTCCGTGTAAATATAGCCTAAAGCAAACACTAATCACCATAACGGTGACTTAAAAATGCGGTTTTCTCCTTCAGTGATTCTGCTTGTTAACATCAGGTGTCTTCAATAATGCTCAATCATCACTCAATTATTCACTTAAATACCTCATTAACTTTAACACCGCTTCAGGCTATGTTTACACGGAAACGATTCTGAAGAGAAAACGCAAAAGTGGCGTTGCGTCATCACTTTTTATTCTGCGTTTAGACGAGCATTTTGTTTGGGAAATCTGCGTGCAAATGGTGACGCAAAAGTGTGTGAAATTCAATGTAGTATGCACTTCAGGCGGCTAGGAGTGCATACTACAACGACACCAAGTCCACGCGCCTACGTACAACCTTCACTGTCAAGCAGACTTTTGTGTTTTTACCCTTTACACGGGAACGCGGCGGTGGAGCGTTTTTAAGATTTCCACTCTGGAGGGTGGTTTCACTTTTTTGCGTTTTTAAGCCTCAAAACGCTGTCGCCGTGTAAACGAAAGGCACATCCGATAAAATCTTTTTACGTTTTCACCCGCGAGCGTTCTCGTGTAAACAGGGCCTCAGTGTTAATTTAACACTCTGCTCAGAGTTTATATAATTCCCACTCTGAATGCACCTGTGACCTGCAGTGACAGCTGCTGTTAGACTCTTTGATTTGCAACAGAGCGGTCATTTGAAGTCGAGGAATTTTCTCCTTCATCTGAAGTGAAGCAGAGTGAATACACGGCCATATCAATTCAAGCCACTGGCTCAAACTGCGCTCTTTACTCTCGCATCGCGATCGGCATCTGATGAGTTTTGTTGAGTTGCTGTCAATAGCGCATTCTCTGTAGGCATATATTTATGTGGATATTTTGTCTGTGACCTAATTTAGCATTTATGTTTATGTTCTATCACTAACATTGA
>JAQIUQ010004630.1:120000-126446 GCA_030378365.1 Hybognathus amarus | reverse complement strand
AATCTACTTGGTTCAGTTACGTATTGCTGCAGTTGAGAAACTTTACTGACTCACCGAAGATTTTTGGCTTGAACAGTGAAAACATATACTGGTTTATCTGCTGATATAAACCAATGGCAGAGATGGATGAGAGATTATAAAAGAAATTCTGATAAAATTCATGTTTTCACCTGTCGTTGACAGCCTCGTCGTCATCGGTTGTTCAGTCAGTCAGGTTCACATGGGGATTGCGTTTGGGGCGTCAGTCTGTGCTCTCGTATCGTCGCAGGGATGAACAGTGTCTTCTCCTGTTCCTCATCGGGCTCGAAAACGCTCGCAAGAGAAAACTTCAACAGACTCGAAGTCTGGATTCTGCCTTGATGAGAACGGCGCGACGCTCGCCGTTAATAGCGTTCAGCGGTTCTCGAGCTCCACAGCTGGATTTACCCACAACCAAACCATCTCTGAAGACCCCAGACTCAAACAGCGGCTTTCTTCGTCGAGTTTGTCGACGTCTTCAGACGCTTCGTCGATCTCCCAGCGTTCATAACAAACGCAACGCGTCCAGGGATTTATCGCTCAACCTCTTCAGGTTCAAGCAACATCTTCTCACCGAGAAAGTGGCTTCAAAGAAAGTTGCCTCAGGCGGATGCGGTTTCCCACAATATCTGTAAATCTGAGGTAAGATTTCGAAAAACATGTTTGTAAGAGTTTAACAACCCAGATGTTGTTGTTGACATGGATGGAGTCTGTGTCTAATGACACATTTTAAATACTTTTCAAATATCAAATGATAATTGCTTGCTGTCACTGTTTCTATTATGTTTTTTAACATATTTAATCAACATTACACCTTTTCTAGCTCAATTTTAAACGTCACGTGGTGCACATTTGTTTTTGCAGATACGATATTTAGTTTATTATTTAACATGATTTAATAGTACTTTTAAAGAGAGCTCCGAAATGTGAAATTCTATAAACAAACAAAAAAAGATTTTATCTTATAATTATTTAACTGTGAGTCTTTGCAGCAGAAGATAGCAGACAGATATCATGCCTGATCATATGTGGTAGGTTTAGAAGCATTAATCCATGTTTCAGTATTGAGATTGACATTTGTTCTGTCTATATCCATAATTTTTAATTCAGATACACTGATATTTAGTCCCTAAGCAAGTGTTTTGTCTCAAGGCACTAAAAACTTATTTATCTTGCATTAATTAACTTTACTTGCCATGGCAACTTTTAAGAGTTTGCTTGAGGAGCACAAAAACCAGAGTTAAAACTGCACCAAAAGTGAACAGCAAAATTTTAAATATAGTTTATTTATAGTGACTTTGTAGACGCATCTTAATGTAGTTTTCAGGCTCTACTAGAGCAGGTTTTCCTGCTTGATTGCTGATATTATTTCCTCATATTTTCCATTTTCAATAAAGGGTTTACTACTACTATTATTGCGGCTCCTCCTCCCAGTCTGTCAGTAACGCTCTGTTTACTTCCTGTCTCTATGAAGCCCCTCCTCCTGAATCACACTGAGCTCTAATTGCTCAGCTGGAGCAGTGTGTTGTGATTGGTCGAGCGCTTTGAGAGTGTTTGGGGAATGTACCGCCCTTTCCATAACCGCCAGTTTAACACATTACTAACTAACTCAACCAGGCCCCGCCCCTTTATTCTGCGCATTAATTATTATAATGAGGAATATTGTGATGTGTTTGTTCCCAGAAGAACAATTCATTTAATTTTACTAATTTCTACTTAACTAAGTTTAGAAAATGTAACAAAATTAACTTTTTACTCAAACACTATTATACTGAATTTGACTATAATTTTAAAGTGAATGCTTATTGTATTGTAAATAATACAATAGATATTCCAAATTTCATACTGTATCTGCATAATAGAAGTAACATGCTGCATGTGAACACAGACATATCTTCGAGACTTTGTACACAACACACAATGTCGGCAAATGACAGGCTCAAAAATGAGCAACTCATATTCCCGAAATCGCTTTATAATCATAATAATTCTTTCATGCACTCAAACAGAGCAACATCAACACACAAACTAATATGTACAAATAAAAGCTCAGGTAGGAGCTCTTTAAGACTAGGTGAAGATGCCTTCAACTGGTTCTTTAAAGTCATGATGTGAAGGTTCTGGATAGCCCCCGAAACTTGTCTCCTCATTGTAATGAAAGCAGTGACTCTTGTTTACTGACATCATGGGTGGACGCGGCAGAAGCGCAGAGCCACTGTAGAAGCGCGCGGTTCGAGGTTCGGTTCCAGTGTCGGTTCTGAAGACTGACGTCGAACGCCTTGAGCTGAAGCCAGCGGAGACGAAGACCCAGAGGTCGAGACTGGGCACTCTCTCTGCTTGATTGGAGATCAGATCGCGCAGAGAGTGTGTGTGTGGGAAGGAGGATTCGTGTGTTCCGCTTGTGGAAGAGACAGTGCTGGGTATGTGAAGACGGATGATCTGGCGTTGTTCTTGCCAGCCGCAGGGTTTCAGCTGGGACGTCTCTCTAATGTCCACTGCAGACTCCAGTACAAATATAAAACACTAACCCCGAAGACAACTGGAGATATTGAACTCGGACAGTGGTTTAGCTGCTGATCCCGACTTTAATAAATGCATTATCCTCATTGCTGAAATGCGCGAGGGATTCAATGTACATTTGTTGTTGTCACATGATCTGAAAGATTGTGTTAGCAAGATACACTGGGCATCCTGACCCAGGATCTGGGTAACACAAAAACTTCCCAAACATTGGGTTGCTACATCTGACTCAGGATCTG
Organism: Hybognathus amarus; assembly: GCA_030378365.1. Lineage (NCBI taxonomy): Eukaryota > Metazoa > Chordata > Actinopteri > Cypriniformes > Leuciscidae > Hybognathus > Hybognathus amarus. The sequence goes on along the minus strand of JAQIUQ010004630.1, from coordinate 123,669 downwards.
AGTAAAAACAAAAACTACCCAAACACTGAAAAAAAAATTACCCAAAAGGCTTAACCCAGGATTTGGGTAGAAAAATAACCCAATCTTTTTTAGAGTGTAATGACAAAATAATGCACAATGTAGTGAACGGCACTGAAGTGGAATCTGCTGTCAAGATGTTTTACATGTTCAGGATGATATAATGTGGCATTAATCCCACACATGTCTAAAGGGCCAGGAGGGGTTAAGAAAGGGCTTGTTTTGAAGTCGGTTTTTGCTTCTTTCCAGGGATCAGGAACCAGTGAAAATACATTATAAATACATATATTAACCTAGAAGCAAAATCAATAAACACCTCTTCATAAACAATGCATATATTTTTTTATCACAGTGGTGCTAAACTACAATATTGAGAAATCAAAACACCAAATTTGTAGATGTCTGTGTTGGCCGACCCCCAAAGGAAGCTATCTTTGAACGGTTACCTAACCTCTCAGGAATCTGGAGTTTATAAAGCTCCTCCTATAAAGCAGTTCGCCTGTGTCTTTTACAGCACTGCTCTTTCTCATTATTTGGCCAATGAAACTGACAGGCAGCAAAAGGCAGAGTTAGTTTTTTGCCCTGTTTAACTGAAATGCATGCATTAAACTGGAAAAAGACCTGAGAATCCGTGTACAGCCCCAATTAAAGAGAGCAAAATAACTAAATCTTAAAGCCAAATGGGAATTGTGTGTGCGTGTGGGAGAAAGTCTCAGAATCCATTGGGGATGGGGAAAATGTATTCATGGATGCATCGCGGTGCGGACGTGGACGATTCTTGAATCGATTCACAAATGTAAAAAAAAAAAAACGGAATGCAAAGCCGGAACTCTGAAGCGCGGAAGTGCAGTGGCCGTACCGTCTGTGGCGTGCACGGCTGACGCGAGATCCCTCCTTGTTAGGTTAAAGGCTGACGTGTGGAAATACTCTGGCCTCTGAAGTTGAAGGGGGAAAGGAACTGGACAAGAGCCACACTAGTTGTAAGCTTTGTACAAATAAAACTAACGACGGAAACACAACAAATATGAGAAACCATGACACGCTTTCCAGCCAGAGGAGGAAAAACACTCGGCTGTACCGGTCGTTATAATATTAATTTACTACAAGTATGTTGCCAGTTCACAGCCTGGTTAAAACCAGACCATTCTCAGTTGTAACTGAGTTATAGTCTGGCAAAGCTTCATAGACAAAACATTTCCGGACGGGCCTAGCCAACGGACGTCGCGGATAGACCTAAAACCAATCAGAGCGATGAAGGAGATGACGCATGCAGTCTCTGAGTTTTGTTCTTTCCTCGGTTTAAGAAAAAAGAAAACGTTCAAATCGCTTAAAACAGATGCGATAGCTGCTTGAACGATTAATGTTTAACGGCGCATCCATCTTTGTAATGTAGGCTAGAAAATCTGCTTCAAAATCCCAGTGCTCTTCATTGTGTAAACCCCGCCCCAACGTTTCTGATTGGTGCCGCAATTTCGCGGATCGGAAATGGGTTTGTAGGGCCCTATAATTTCTGCGATTACGGAATAAAAAGCACACTCTTTTTACGACTAAAATAACAGTAAAGGGTAAAAAGAAAGGAATTCCCAAAAATTAAAAAACGGAAAAAACGGAATTTGCAAAAATTAGAATGGAAAAAACGGAATTTGGGAAAAAATTAAATGGAATTTGGGAAAAAATTAAAACAGGATTTTATAGGGCCCTAGAGTTTGAACGAGCTCTTTGTCAGACTAACTTTACAGAGCAAATCTTGAATTTCCCAAGGAAGTTGCTCCCGGGTTTTCCCAGGCTACGCCAGTTCAGGCACACATTTATTTTCCTGTTGGTTCTTTGCAATGTTAATACCAAACATACTTGTACGTTAATTCTTTATCGGTCATTACTTTTGCTTTAAAAGTACAAATTATTTATGCATCACAGAACACACACAAAAAGATTTAGATAATCGATAATCGCTTTAACGTCGTATCGCAGCGCTCTGAATCGTAATCGAGTCGTGAGGCGCCGAGAGATCCCCACCCCTAGAATGCGTAGACTGTAAATTCCCGTTTACAGCAGCCGCGATGGGTCATTCACACTGGCAGAATAATCTTTTTAAAGTCGTGGTATTGCCAGATGTAACAGTATCGTGTGTCTTTGCTTCCTTTTGGCCTCGTTGCAGATTCGTTTCAGTGAATCTGTTGGAGCGTAGCAGTGTTTAGATCTGGAGGGAGAGTGCTCTGATATATCTCCGCAAGATACGGACACAAGTTTTATTGGCTTGCTTTTAACTGGTTTTAAATCAATTCCCATTTTTGGTCAAATTGCATTTAACTGAGGGAGTGAGTGGAGGCGGGAGCTCATCTGCATATTCATAGAACCACGAATACTAAATGAGGCAATGGTGTCGAAGTTACATTCAAGCCGATTTTGTTTTAAGGAAAAAACGTTTGGTGATCAAAGATGAGTTTAAGAGATAACACGATTGCAGAGTTTAACGTTTAAACTATTGAAATATCATCTGTCATGTTAAATGTTTTATTGGGAACAAACATTTTTGGTATTTTCTTTTTGTGTAGAATAGCGAAACACAAACGCTGCAATGAAAACGGCATTTTGCACAACAAACAGTTCCTTCAACTTCAACTTTTATTTATTTAGTCGTTAGAGTCGCACTCATATTCATCTGAAAACGAGTAAACCGAGTGAACTTTGGAGCTTCCTCTGCAGTGAGTGTTTTTCTGTGCGAGAAGAAAAGTGTGTAAGAGCGGCGGTTCTTCAGTCGAGTGACATCTGGTTTACATGAAGTCTGCCTGAGCTTCTCTTTCTCACAGCGAGCAACATGACCTGATCTTTGGCAGCGCTTCCCGGGCAAATGCTTCTTCCCACTGGAGACCGTCAACCGAGCACAACAGCACTTCAGGGGCTTTTTAAGGTCCTCTTTCATGTTCGACAGTTTCGTGAATCTTCAAGCTCGCGTTGGTCTTTAAAACTTAAGAGTGCAAGTGAAAAGTCTCGTAGGAGCATCTAAAATTAGGCAATATTTGAAGTCAACAAGTTCCTCATTGTTTTCCCCTCATTGAATATCATGTTTTCCTCATTTCATGGAAGTGGATTGCGAAGCTCATGTTGACAAGTTAGCATTATTCACCACTCTGGAAATGCAGATAGCAGGATTTTTACAATAAGAAACATTGCCGAATATGTGGTTCGTTCACAGGCCAGTGAAAGCTGGGCATGTTCGCTCGCTTTAAGACTCTTTTCTGTTGGAGCAGATCCAGGATAAGAGACCTCTGTGTTTTCTGTAAGATGGTTTAGATTAGTACAGTTGAAACATACGATAAGCATCTCAGATCCACAAAGTTGTGTATCAGATTTTCCAGAATGATGGATGGAAAAACACTTAGAGATTTTCATTTAAAGCAAAAAATGTCAGTATCAAAATAACCTTTAACCTTTATATTCTACCTGCCAATCACTTTAGGGTTTCGCAACACACACCACGTTTAGCTTCACTTCACTTCCTGCAGATTTGTGGCCTTTTTTACACTTATTATTAGCATGCAAAAAGTGATTTAAAAAGCCCAAAAGAGCACGTTTAGCGACAGCAAAGTCATGCGTTCGGATTCTCAAGGAAAGCTATATTATTAACGTATATCCTCGAATGCAATGAAG
>JAQIUQ010004630.1:92500-115000 GCA_030378365.1 Hybognathus amarus | reverse complement strand
AAATTCAGGAATAAATTACACTTTACTGTATATTCACATCAGAGAACAAAGTAATATTTCACTGTTTTACTGTATTTACTGATCATAATAAACGCAGCTTTGGTTAAAATCATTACTACGACTGTAAATCTTACATTTACGACTACTTTTATTCAAATCTTTTATTTCTGAACAGAAAGTTTATTTTGATTATTTTCAGCTCAAAACAAAAATGTCAACAAAGCACATTCTGTATAAGAGGAATATGACACTCTCCTTCATTGTCTATAATAATAATAGCATTTAGATCATAACAAGCTGTCCATGTGTGACGGTACTAAGAGTGTCTATCATTCCAAACACGGAAATGTGTGTGTGTGTGTGTGTTTGAAGCACATTTTATAATGAGTGCTCATGAATATGAATGAGCTCATGTAGAGCAGATGTGGCTGATATTAGCATCGGACTTGAAACGTGACGCGGGTTCGATGGTCCTCGAGTGTCTCTTGTCAAACTGCGGTTGCTCAGCCGTTATGCTAATGAGCGAGGCTTTCATTGATCGTAATTGTGCGGTAATTAAACGGCGCTGCTCTCTGGAGAGGCACTACAGAAACAAACGGTCCCCGTAAAGTCCCCTGTGGGGGAAATCACGGTTTTAATGTAGTTTAATTCACTTTAACACACACACATGTGTAAGTTGATAAGTGGACAGCATTGCTTTAACACACACACACACATGTGTACAGTTTATAAGTGGACAGCATTGCTGAGTATTTCCTCCTTTAAACTGCAGTGAACCAAAGACAGTCTCGAAAAACACAAAATCGCTGGTGTTTCTGACACGTCACAAACCACCTTGTAACTAGGGAAAAATATTGCATTCGAATATTCGGGCTCATAAAAATCGAATATTCCAATATTCGTTTATTTAAATTATGTTTAACGAAAAAGACGTTATTTTTAAGTTTTTTTGTTGGTTTTTTTACGATTTTTGTCACCATTTCTGGACAAGCTTACAATTAGGCAATACACAACAAAGCTTACAATAGTAATTAATTAGTTAAAAATCATTCTTTGTAGCATATGAAAAACATGTAAACATCTCAGAGCCTATAGATGTAAACACATAACACACAATGCACATGATTGATTATAGTTTTATATTGTTTCACGTTTATGTTGAGAAAACAATAATATCTAACGTTACATGCAGGGGCGTCGCCAGCACTTTATGCTCGAAGTCAGAAAAAGACGCGCTGACAGACGTTTCAGAGACACAAAGAGAACGGTGTTTCTAACAGCACTTTGCATTTTCTGTTCTTAAACCAGTCTCCCTTAACGAAACTTAAAATAAGTGTCTCAAAATCATTTTGCTATTAGATAAGTTAACATCTTTGATCACGCGGGTCCAGCTGCGCTTACCTGCAGTTGTGATGCAGTGATGAACAGCTAACGTTATCTTTCCTCACTTCGACTGTTTGGATTTCATGTGATTTCTCATGGTGATGATATCATAACTCAGATTAATTAATTAATTTGATCAAAAGTAATTCCGTTTAGTAAGATCCTTTTCAAGTAACGTTAATTCCAAACTTCGCTGAGGCAGACGACAAACAAATACAGACAACTTGTTAACACACTCCACAGCGCCATCCAGTGCATTTAATTGTAACTGCGAGTTAGTTCTTTAGGATTTATCATGGACTCACTGCATTTACGGCCAGCAAAGCAACGTATTCAAAATTCAAATAGTATTTTATTTTTCGAATAATAATTACATATCGAATATTCGAAAATTTCTAATATTCGTGCACATCCCTACTTGTAACCAATCAGATCAACGTGTGATCGTCAACCAGTGGATATCTGACTGAGTGGAGGCGGGGCTCATCTGCATATTCATATTTAAATATAAAGAGATGTGTGTGTGTTACTGAGTACTGCTGATGTGTGTGTGTGTGTGTGTGTGTGTTACTGAGTACTGCTGATGTGTGTGTGTTACTGAGTACTGCTGATGTGTGTGTGTTACTGAGTACTGCTGATGTGTGTGTGTGTGTGTGTGTGTGTTACTGAGCAGTGCTGATGTGTGTGTGTTACTGGAGTGCCGTCATGTTCTGATGAGTCAGGTGATCTCCTGAAGGGATTCGAGACGCTGAACTCCTGAACAGGATTGAGCTCTAATCAGACGTGAATCATTTCTAGCTTTAAGGTATTTGTAGTTTCTGAAAGCACACACCACACACTCTAGACGTCACTTGCATTTACATCACCCTTCAACTTTACAGAAACTCCCATTCACACCAGAAAGAGAAGATAGAAATATATGATTGTATTATTGGTCTTATTGTGTGTGAGTGCTTCTCTCTCTCTCTCTCTCTCTCTGTGTGTGTGTGTGTGTGTCTCTCTCTGTATGTGAGTGCGTGTCTCTCTCTCTCTCTCTGTGTGTGTGTGTGTGTGTGTGTGTGTGTGTGTGTGTGTGTGTGTGTGTGTGTTGATCTGCATCTGGGAAGGGAAAGCTCAGTGAATGTCAGAGATCTGCTTGGGTGGAGAAATGAAATAATAGAGGTCAGAAGAATAAAGTTGTCCGTCACCTTTGCTGCGCGATGACTCATGACGGCGGGGTCATCTGGAGAATAACAGCCGATTCTTCCGGTTCCTGTGTGTGTGACGGATAGTTTACAGTGTTTATCAGGTAAAAGCTCTTTAACTGTACAGACGTCCCTCCTTCAGCTTTTCACTGAGTCTGGAAATCTGATCTTCATCAAGGAAACGCAAGAATAAGCTTCTGATTGTGAGTAATATTTCAGCTGAACTGAGGTTTACTTGATTATCCGTCATCATTATTATTAAAATCATGAGTATCAAATATGATCATCAGGTTTGTTTGTTCATCTCTCGATCATCATTTGTATTGCATTATGTTTTAAAACTACAGAGATTTGATCATAAAACTATCTTACTTAAGATATTCATGTTTATTTGCATTTTTTATCAGTGTCTCATTGATTTACACTACAAGCCTCAGAGTTTCATATAAATATTAGGATCTGCAGCAGATTCGCCTGTTTTTGCCCAGTTTGAGGCTCTGAATATAACACAGCTGTTTTATCATCCATATTCTCACCAAAAAGCCTTATGAATCAAATATGATCCTCCACACACAAAACACACATGTGCAGACTTCTCTGCGGTCTCGCACAGGTTCAGCAGTGTATGAGCAGTGTATGAGCAGTGTATGAGCAGTGTATGAGCAGTGTGCAGTGTGTGTAGAGCTGGATTCTCGGAGGACTCTCCAGGAGTAACTGCTGTTGTGAAAGGAGTTGCTGTATCCGTGAATGTCAGTTGTTTCTGTAATCGTCTGCTGAGCCCTGAGACGGGTCAGTGTGTTCCCGAGAGCAGTGATCTCCACTGTGGCTGGGCCGTAAGCCTCTCGGACAGCCGCTGATCATCAAAGAAAGTTGCATCCGGCCAGGCAGATTTACAAGCCGAGGTCACGGAGATCTGCTGTGTACGTCTGTTTACTTCCTGTGTGTGTGAGACTAATTTACTTCATCTGAAATAGGGAGGCACACGAGTTTTGAGTGATGTCGCCGATATTCTCGAACTATTTCGAATATATTTTCCTTTTGTGTGTTTGATTGACCGTAACCGAACGAAAAATGTGATAAAATTGTATGTATAGAAAATAAATATTTGTGTTATTGAAAATAAAAAATAAAATCAGTATCGGCAGGTCAAACTCAACGAAATTGGAAATCGTAATGGGCCTAGAAAAATTGTTATCGGTGCATCTTATTTGTTTCTAAACAACGCCATTGTTTTACTTTTGATATTTTTATATAAGCATGTTAAAGTTGTCAAAGTGGCTTTAAAAACAAACATAATACAGAATCTGCCCTCCTAAAAGTCTTAAATGATATTTGTTTTATTTAGGGATTCTGGCCATTCTGTTGCTATGTTATAGACCTTATGTAGCTCCGCCCTTTTCAGCTCTGCGCTCGTTGTCTTTTGCCTTCGGTCTGTATTTTCACAGCGATCTTTCATAGGTATGAATGAACTGCTCGGAAAAAATTGTCCGTGTCGACATTTATTAAGACATCTGCTTTACAATGCTCATGATAACTTTTGTTAACTCTACAATAAGTAAATCCACTTCACCAGCGAATTACTCCTCAACAGCGATGCCATAGAGATCTACAGAGCGACCGCAAAACTGAAGTTCCAAGACAATATTCTAAAGATCAGTGTTGGGAGTAGTTAACTACAAGTAGCGTAGCTACTAACTTAACTACATTTTTCAGTATCTTGGCAGTAGCTCAGTTGCTTTTTAAACAGTTTGGCTTTTCCAGTAGCTAACTACTTTTTGCAGCAAGTAGCGGTGTAGCGCGAGCAAAAGCTACATTGCTACATTGTCGAGTCTGCGCGATGCAAAGGATATTCTTCTTCTTGTTAGATTACAAACTTATTTTTTGCCATTACCGGCACCTGTTGTTTAATCACGCATCTTGCGGCTAACGGTTCACTGACATACAGAAGTGTGTTAACACACCCATATTATGATTATATAGCAAGATGTGACAGCAGATTTGGAGGATGGAGAAACAACTAACGTTAATTACCCATGGCCTTATTTGTCCAAGTTCAATCAGTATTTTTGAGAAAATGTTCTACATGCAATTTACGTTGGATGCATATTTCGTTCTTGCAATGTTGTAGGCTATTTGTTGCACTTTTGGCAAACAGTCAGAGATATTTTAGTGTTGTGTGTAATAAAACAATACTCTTTAAAATCGTAATTGCATTGCCTTGTTTTAAACACTAAATATTTTATTTAAAACATTCCTCAGAGACTTATTCAGTTATTTATAATATACATTGTTCAAAAAAAGCAAAAGTAGTTTCAATGTAGCTAGCTACTTGTTGATAGTAACTTGTAGTGTAACTACTTTTCTAAACGGGTAGCTTGACTGTAGTTTAACTACTTTAACTTACGAGTAGCTTGTCAAACTACAGTTTCAGAGTAGTTTCCCCAACACTGCTAAAGATGACGGCGCCCACGCTTCTCTGGTGCAGAAGGTCTATTATTAGATCTTCAGCTTTTGATTCTTGACTTTATTTTTATCTCATATTTTACCTCATTTTTCTATGCTTTTTTTCTAAAGTCTTCTTTTGCCAAATAATTTTGTCAGATTAATACCTTTAATCCCTTAGTTTTGTTGTTAAAAAGCTCTATGGTTACAAAATTTCTCTTTCTATTTTGCGTCTTTCATAGGGAGATTTTACCTGTAAGAAAGCATCAGGTCATAACCTTGACATGCAGTCGGTTCCCATCCAGAGTCTGTCGGAGCTGGAGAGAGTCCGGCTGCAGGAAGTGGCTCTGGTCCGGCTGACCAAAGACTTTGATTTGGGTTGCCAGATCACCATCCCTAAAGGTACACCGACTCCAACACATCGCCCAAGTAAAGGGACGTCCCGACTGGTTTGATTGTCTTCCAGTTTCTGTTTTATTTCTAATGTTTGGTGTGCTTTATGTCTCTTCCAGATGGCCAGAAGCGGAAGAAGTCACTCAGGAGGAAGCTGGATTCTTCATCGAAGGAAAAGAGAGACAAAGGTGTGTGTTTGGTGTGTGTGTGTGTACGCTTGGGTTTCTAAACTGGCTTGCACATCGACAAGTAAAGGAGTCTTTCAAGCAGATATACACTAGCGTTTAAAAGTTTGGGGGCGATAATATGTTTCTGACAGAAGTCCCGCCGACTACGCCAAAGCTGCATTTATCTGATCACAAATACAGTAAAACAGAGAAATATTATAATAATGTAAATCCTCTGTTCTCTATGTGAATATACAGTAAAGGGTCATTTATTCCTGAATTTATCATCATTACTCCAGTCTTCAGTGTCACATGATCCTTCACAAATCACTCTAATATGAGGATCTGATGATCAACACACATTTATGATTATCAATATTTAAAACTGTTTCTCTGCTTCTTATTTCTGTGGAAACCGTCATACATTTTATTTTCAGGATTCTTTGATGAATAGAACGTTCAAAAGTACAGCATTTAATTAAAATATAATCTTTTTAACATTAGAAATGCCTTTATGGTCACTTCTGATCAGTTCAATGCTCAAATTGAAGGCCGTTGTTTATGACAATGTTTACTTTGTGGTGTTTATAGATATGATATTTAATCTTATCTTTTAGAATGAACAGCTGGAAGTAGCCAAGCATACACATTTCAAAATAAGAGTCCTGGTGTATTTCAGGCTTGTTAATACTTAAAAGTCCTGCATTATGCATAGGGTCGGTTACACAGTGTGTGTGTGGGACTGATTTCAGCGTGACAGGGAACATTAACACATTTAATATATAACTTTTACTAGTTATTACGGAAAGGTGGTTGAAGCGAGGAGGAAGCAGAATCCTCCTTACTTTATTTATACAAACTCAAACTGAGACAAAACTCAGACTAGGGAACATGACGAGGAAACAGAACAACCAACCTGGCATTACACTAAACAAGAACTCCCCTGACTGGACTAAACACAGAGGAAACAGACGAGGCACAGCTGCTGCAAATCAACTGAGAAAACGGGTGGTTTACATGAACACAGACGAGGAGCGGGAAAACTGGGAACACGACTGAACCAAATGCACAATAACGGGGGAAACTCAGGACAAACATAACCCTAACACTAGGGCACAATAATCTGTTTATTGCCTTTCTTTATTATTATATCAGCAGCATAATGCAGTAACACTCACTTAATAGAGTGTCATGAATAGTAAAACGCTTTTCCAGCACTTCAAAACTCAAATATTATCATATTTAAATGTTATTTTTAATGTGATGACCAAAACATTATTTGTTCATTCATCAAATATTACCCCCATTTATAAAACTAACAGTTTCAAGATGTAGGAAAACTCACATTTATAAAAAAAAGAAAAAAAAAAATATATATATATATATTTTTTTTTTTAAATCAAGGAGATTTCTCTAACAAATTTCTCTTCTTTCTTTTTTGCTGTATTGAGAACGTATGTAACTGTGGCGCCACTGTGTCGTATCGAACCGGCTCGTGAATATCGTGAACCGCTACACCACAGACGTCGCCTTCATTGTTCTACGTTTACACTTTTACATTGCACACATTTTGCAACATTTCATTTAAGTTCAAGTGTTTCTTTAACACTTACTTTTTTATCTTAATATAAGGCATAAAGAATATATTTTTGTTTAGCTACATTTTATTTTTGTTGTTGACTGCTAAAACTAATATAATTTGTTGTTTGCCATCATAATGTGGATTAAAAAAATAAACTTTTTTACTTCTCTTTAAAAAAAAGTAATACAAATTGTCAGTAATTATTGATACCAAACGATATGAAACATTATATCGTGATACATTTTTAGCTATATTGCTCAGCCCTAATTAATATCCATATTGGCATAATTTTATCAACTAAAAATAAAATGCCATTTTTGTGTTTTTATTTTTTAATTGAAAATCAAGTCTATAGATTATCGTGTTCATGCACTTCTCATTTGCAAGCACGTTTCCAAGAGTCACATGATCCTGCATTTCCTCACGTTCGAGCAGTCGCCTAGAAATCTGGAAGAGTCCCGCTTTTACTTCATAGCTTTCCAAATCCTTAAACGCCGTGTTTCAAGTGTAAAGTGTGCGCGATGTGCTCTGTCTTCTGGCTCCTGCTCTATCATGGTGATATATGGGGCTTCACCCAGAATGCACCTCTGCGGGGGGATCCGCCTGCCAGTAGTGTGTGCCGTAACGCTGCTCCCGGATCAGTAATGTTCTGTGTGCTGGAATGCAGACGCTCCCGCTGAGGAATAACATCAACAGTCCGAGGCGCGTGTGTGTGTGTGTGCTGCCGCTCGGCGTGTGTGTGTGTGCTGCCGCTCGGCGTGTGTGTGTGTGCTGCCGCTCGGCGTGTGTGTGTGTGCTGCCGCTCGGCGTGTGTGTGTGTGGCCGCTTGGCGTGAGCAGGATCCGTTCGAGCGCTTGTTAAAGGGCTTTCCTGTTTGATGACGCGAGTGGTGCGCTGGGGAATGTCACAACACACAAATGTTTTATTATATGATATATTAAGGGCATATCAAACGAGCAAGAGCGTCTGTATAATGTTGCTCAGTGAATGCGGCAGGTTTTTTATTTTTATTCTTTTTATTGGAAATAAGGGAACTAGTGCAGGGGTTTTACGAGTCGATTAAACATTTGCTAATAATTAGTTAAATCACGAAAATGTTAAAAAATAAATAAATAAATAATTTAAAAATAAAATGTTTACCAAAATGTGTGTGTGTGTTTCTCAGAGTCGGAGGCGCAGGCGTTCGGCGTGCCGCTGTCTCAGGTGATCTGTAACGACCGGCGTCAGAAGCAGCTTCAGGAGGAGCAGGAGGAGCTTCGGCTCCGGCGGATTGAGTGTGTTCCCGCAGATCCACCAAACACGAGCTTTCCAGCAGCAACTCCTCGCTCAGCTCCTCCTCGGAGACGCCCAACGACCCCGCGACCCCCGGCACCCGGAGACGGCCCTGCGCACACGCCGACGGGTACGTGTGTAAAATAACAGTTGCTAGCATGATTTAACATGTTGTCAGCATTATTTGCATTGTTTAGCACATTGCTAGCATTATTATGTTGCTAGCATTATTAAACATTGCCAACACGAACATGTTGTTTGCATGATTTAGCACATTTCTAGCATGTGCTAACATGATTAGCATATTGTTATCATTATTTAGCATGTTGCAAGCATTATTTAGCATATTATTAACATGATTTACAACATTGTTAGCATGATTTGACACGTTTGCATGTTACTAGCATTATTATCATATTGTTACCATGATTTAACACATTTATTAACATGGTTAGCATGTCGTTGGCACGATTCAACATTGTTCACATGATTTAACAGCTTGTTAGCGTAATTTAACACATTTCTAGCATGTTGTTAGCATTTTGCTAGCATGAATTAATATGTTAAAATGATTTTAACACATTGTTAACATTATTTAACACGTTTCTAGCATGTTGTTAGCATTATTTAACATGTTAACATTATTTAGCATGTTGCTTAGCACGATTAGCACGTTTTCTTAGCATGATTTAGTATGTTGATAGCACAATTTAACTCATTGTTAGCCTAATTTAGCATGTTGATTGCATGATTTGTTAGCGTAATTTAACACATTTCTAGCATGTTGTTAGCATTTTGCTAGCATGAATTAATATGTTAAAATAATTTTAACACATTGTTAGCATTATTTAACACGTTTCTAGCATGTTGTCAGCATTATTTAACATGTTAACATTATTTAGCATGTTGTTTAGCACGATTAGCATTTCCTAGCAATTATTTAGCATGTTGATAGCACAATTTAACTCATTGTTAGCCTAATTTAGCATGTTGATTGCATGATTTGTTAGCGTAATTTAACACATTTCTAGCATGTTGTTGGCATTTTGCTAGCATGAATTAATATGTTAAAATGATTTTAACACATTGTTAACATTATTTAACACGTTTCTAGCATGTTGTTAGCATTATTTAACATGTTAACTTTATTTAGCATGTTGTTTAGCACAATTAGCATTTTTCTAGCATGATTTAGCATGTTGATAGCACAATTTAACTCATTGTTAGCCTAATTTAGCATGTTGATTGCATGATTTGTTAGCATAATTTAACACATTTCTAGCATGTTGTTAGCATTTTGCTAGCATGAATTAATATGTTAAAATGATTTTAACACATTGTTAACATTATTTAACACATTTCTAGCATGTTGTTTAGCATTATTTAACATGTTAACATTATTTAGCATGTTGTTTAGCACGATTAGCATTTCTAGCATGATTTAGCATGTTGATAGCACAATTTAACACATTGTTAGCCTAATTTAGCATGTTGATTGCATGATTTGTTAGCGTGATTTAACACGTTGCTAGCCAGACGGGACAGCGTTGGCTAAAGAGGACTGTTTTCCCCTGTAGGGCGGCATGTCTGTCAACTGCATCACTGACCTGGACGACAGTCACTCGCGTCTGCTGGAGGCGCTACAGCTGTCGATGCGCTGGAGTCGCCCAGCGAGGAAGAAGATGAGCGATGCTAAGCTAAGCCTGAACCCCATTTACAGGCAGGTGCCGCGCGTGCTGGACAGCTGCTGCCAACATCTCCAGAGATACGGTCAGTGAGCCTCTCAGTTCCTGTCTGTCATCTTTAAGTAAGGGATAATGTACATCCGGCTGGTTGTTATCTCATAATAAACCACTTTCCTAGCGAGTGTGTAGCACTGATGTCTAATAAACAATAAAAACTACAAAGGACTACAAAACATGGCACAGAACAGGAAATAACAAAACTCCACACTAGACAAGGAAAACATAAGACAGGAATCGTGACAATAACGTTTTCGATTTCCGTTTCATGGGGTCTTCAGAGTTTAGTGTGTGCGATGAGTAACGCTGCTGTTATCCGCTGTTCAGGTCTGCACACGTTCGGGATCTTCCGGGTCGGAAGCTCCAAGAAAAGAGTTCGACAGGTGAGAAGCTGAAGTTTTATGTTTAGAGACTGTGTTTAAAAAATGTTTTTAATATAACAAAAATAAATTAATAATAAATAAATTAATGGAAATAATAGAAGAAAATTATTTCATTTAAAAAAAAATATATTTATGGCATAGAAATTGTAAAAAGAAATTGTTGTACAAAATGTTTCATCATTTAGTCCTGCGATTCCCAAACTCTTTTTAACACTTTCAACCTAAAATATTCTTTTAAAGATTTTAAGTGAAAACGTTAATAGTTAACCCATACATTTGCATATTCACGCTTCTCTGATGTTGGCCACATGACATGCAAACATAGGTAGTGGGTGTGCAAACTCTGTGTTTTTCTAATGCTTGAAATACAAATGTCTTAAGCAGTATTACTTTCACAATCTTGCTTGATATTGCTTAATATATAATATAATAAAACATGGTGAATATATATATATATATATATATATATATATATATATATATAGCTAAGTGCTTTAGTGAGTAATTTGATTCGTTTTTTTATTTTAAATGTATTTATTTATTTTAAAGTCCCCCTGTAGTCAATAATTGTATCCCTTAAAACTCTCTTTGATTACCAAAATGACCTATTTAAATGTTTTTTTCCTGGGAATGCCTCAAAGTATCTTGAATGTACAGTAACTCGACACCCTTGCCTCATTTAGTATGCATGGTTCTATGAATATGCAAATGAGCCCCACCTCCACTTACTCACTCATCTCAGAAATCCCACAATCCACACGTTGATCTGATTGGTTACAAGGTCGTTTGTGAACGTGTATATATATTTTGGACCAGTTGGAGTTTGTTTATTATGCGTGCAGGCAACCACCCAATAGAGCATTACAATAATCTAGCCTTGAGCTCTTGAACACGTCAGAAACACCAGCGATTTCAAAGCGTGTTTTGAGACTGTCTTTGGTTCACTGCAGGTTTAAGGAGGAAAATCCACTTATGAACTTACACACGGTGTGTGTTAAAGCGGATTAAAAACGCCACATACACACAAACAACATTAAAGGCTGAAAATTGGATCGTTCACCTGAAAATCAATTGTTCACGGTGAAACGGTTCTGTTGCGGATACTGGGGGAATGTCGCACGGCTGAAGAGGCTCTCAGCCAATCATATTGAGAACCAGAAAGATATGTTGTATAAAATTATAATAAAACATAATGTTTTGTATTTACAAGTACTTTGATTAGTTGATTTTTATTTTACATATTTATTTATTTTAACTTTTACATTTTTATAATTTAATTTATTCATAAACCCCTGTGGTTTGGGAATAACTGAAATAGATGCTGCAAATCTTCAGTGAATCAGTGAAAATCAATCCTTCACCAATTTGAAGGATTTTTAAAACTTACAATCACAACTAGCTGTACAGATCAGTGTGGAAGGTCAAGTCAAGTCTCCATTTATCATTTATATAATGCGTTTAACAATATACATTGTTTCACAGCAGCTTTACAGTGAGAACAGGAGATTACAGTAACAGAGAGTGTTTCAGACTTTACAACAGATCTAGAATAGAGTTATTGTCCAGATAAAGTTAGTTTAGATTGATTCACTTCTGTTGCTGAGATCATTAGTGATTAACTTTAACACGACACCGTTTTAACTGAAAAATAAAACTTTGAATGTGTTCTGGCTGTTTATTTGCGCAACAACAGTGTTTGGTGGCTTGAGAATGCAAATTTAGGTATGCGGCATTTAAAGGTATATTTTGGACCAGTAGTTTGTTTATTACACAGTGCAGGGCAACCACCCAGTAGAGCATTACAGTAAACTAGCCTTGATGTCATGAACGCATGAGCTAACTGTTCTGCATTTGTCATTGAGAGCATATGTAGTAATTTAAATATATTTTTAAAGTGTAATTTGAGATATATTGAAGTATGTGAAGGCCAGTACCATTGTTGACCGCGTGTGTGTGTTTTGTTGTGTTGTGTGTCCTTCAGCTGCGTGAGGCGTTCGATCAGGGCACAGACGTGGCTTTAGACCAGAGGCACAGTGTTCATGATGTGGCGGCGCTGCTGAAAGAGTTCCTCCGAGACATGCCTGACCCTCTGCTGACCCGAGGAGCTGTACTCCGCATTCATCGCCTGCGCATGTGAGGAGCATCTCTATAGTAGTTGTAGGAACTCAGTTCTCAGGAACGAGCTGCCAGGGTGGTTCCCCGGAACTTACGATTCCCTTTGGAGTATTTTCCTGTTTGCGTTTGCAGCGCTAGCAGGAAGTCTGAAGTGACATAAGCCAAGCTTGTTGTTGAGACTTTTATATTGACAGCTGAGCCCACAGTGCTCACATTAGTGTTATTAAATAAAACTGTTATACATAGAAAGTAGACCGTAATAAAGTTATTAGCGTATGCCTTGTGTTGATGTCCAGTGTTGCTGAGCAGAAATACATCACCAAGTTTCTCTCGGTCCCTCGAAAGTTGTGTTGGGTTTTCTCCTCAGCATAAGAGCTTCATCTAGCTCTGTTTTACATATTCGTAGAGTTAGTTTCTGGATTAAATATATAGAATTTAATCTTTAAATGTTTTAATAATGGCTTGTGCTGATGTTTCGCATGCGTTCGGCCAATCAGCGAACACTACCGTCACTGTAGCTCCTATAGCGCTGGTTTAGACGATTCTGAAGTAGGAGTAAATGAGTTCCTCCAAAATGAGTTCCTGAGAACTAAAATCATTCTGAATTCCTGCAGTGCGAACAAACACGCCCAAATCTGGGAACTTCCACCTATAGTTCTAGGAATTATGAAAAGGTTCCTCCGGTGCGAAAAGCTCCTGATAATCCCAGACATTCCTCTCCTGTGCTCCATGTGTGTTTCTACAGCTCTGGAGAAGCCAGACCAGCTCTTGGCCCTTCAGCTTCTGATCTGTCTTCTGCCCGCCTGCAACAGCGACACACTTCAGTGCTTACTTCACTTCCTGTCTGACGTGGCCAATCACGCAAGAGGATTCCTGGGACGCTGGCGGGAAAGAGGTCGGGCTTATAACTACACTGCAAAACATAATTTTCTTCCTCAGTGTTTCTGTCTCTTTGTAGGCACTTCAAAATACAGTGACTACTTCATTATTGCAAATTATTTAACTGTTTAGAATGCATTTTTATTGCATCAATACTGATAGAGAAGACTTCTTTAAAAATATAATTTACACTGCAAAAAATGATGTTCTTCCTCAGTGTTTCTGTCTTGTTTTCTAGCACAAATATCTATACATTCTTAAATCAAGATAAATTTATTGGAGAAGCAGTAAAATGACTGAAGATATTAAGATTTGTTCACAGAAAAAAAATTCAATTCAGTGAGTTTGTGCTTAAAACAGGAACAAATATCTGCAAATGGAGTGCAGTGATTGGTTAAACCATGTTTCTGAATGACAGATCCTAGAGATGACATGTAGATGGAGAAGAGAAGCGGTCCCAGCACTGAGACCTGAGGCACTCCAGTAGCTAGATGATAACAGTGATGGGATAAACCATGTTTCTGAATGACAGACACTAGTGATGACATGTAGACGGAGAACAGAAGTGGTCCCAGCACTGAGCCCTGAGGCACTCCAGTAGCTAGATGATAACAGTGATGGGATAAACCATGTTTCTGAATGACAGACACTAGTGATGACATGTAGACGGAGAACAGAAGTGGTCCCAGCACTGAGCCCTGAGGCACTCCAGTAGCTAGATGATAACAGTGATGGGATAAACCATGTTTCTGAATGAGAGACACTAGTGATGTCATGTAGATGGAGAATGAGAAGCGGTCCCAGCACTGAGACCTGAGGCACTCCAGTAGCTAGATGATAACAGTGATGGGATAAACCATGTTTCTGAATGACAGATCCTAGTGATGACATGTAGATGGAGAAGAGAAGTGGTCCCAGCACTGTAGCCCTGAGGCACTCCAGCTTGAGTATCGCTTCTAAAACCAGACTAGAGTTTTGTTCTTCTTAAGAAAAGCAGAGATCTGGTTGAAAACAAGTGCGTTCAAGTGTTTTTGCAACAAATGGAAGAAGGGACACTCACACTATCTCTCACTCACTCACACACACACACAGACACAGGTTCATTGAGCTCAGTGCAGGTTGTCACACGTCGAGACATGAAGTGTTTTGGCTCAGTGTTTCTCTCTTCTTCAGGGTTGTTGGGAACAAGATGACGTCCCTGAATCTGGCCACGATCTTCGGGCCGAACCTCCTTCACCAGCAGAAGATCTCAGAGAAAGAGTTTAGTGTCCAGAGCTCGGCCCGAGTGGAGGACAGCGCCGCCATCATCAGCGTCGTGCCAGCGCATGATCGACACACACCACACACTCTTCATGGTAGGAGAACAGATCATTTTTGATGAGACTCACCCAAAGAAAATACACAGTGAAAATAAATCTTGACTGTTATCCCTATTGGTTGTGGCAGTTTTATGAAAGTGCTCGAGTTGTAGTTTGTCCGCTGAAACGCTCTGTTTTCCCAACACAGTCTGTGGGAAGGCCATTGAAGTGTAGAAGTTAAGGAATCGTATGCTGGTTCACTAAGATTTATCATTTTAATTATATATTTTATATCTATATTAACTAAAAAAATACATATTAACAATTTTATTATGTATTTTATTACACATTATTTATATTTTTAAACAAAAAAGTGCAATATTTATTTTACTAAATATATTTTAATATATGTGTTATATATTACAATATATTATATAATATATTATTTTAATATATATATATCTGACCCTCAACCATTTTTTGGTGTTCTGTTTCGTTATGATTTCTATATTAAATTTTCAAATAGCATTTGTTTTTATGTTAAACTCACTGTTTTACTCACTTGAGTGTGCTTTTGTAATTTTTTTTTATGTATATATATAATTTTTTATTTATTTCAATTATTTGATTTTAGTTTGTTTTATTAGTTTTTATATTTAAATTTAATAAAATTTAATTTTAAGGTTTTTATTTTAGTTTGTTTTAGTAATATTGTTATGTGCCTTTGTACTATTTATATATATATATATATATATATTTAGCTCTTGTTATTTTATGTGCTTTTAATTAGTTATTTTTATTTAGCTTTAATTTATTTATTTATTTATTTACTTTTTAAGTTTTAGTAATTTTAGCTTTTAATATATGTGATTTTAATTTAATTTAATTTTAAATGCAACTGTTTTTTTAAGTTCATCTTATATCTATATTTATTTTATTTCAGCTTTATTTCAAATAGCAAAAACATTTTTTTTTTTTTTTTTACTTTAATTTAACAATAGCACTGACCAGAATGAGACTTTTTTACAGCTTCTTTTCATAAATGCTCTTTTTTACACTCTGGAAAAAGTTTTAAGTTCTGAAAGTTGTTTTTTATCTCTGATGATGAATGAAATTTCGATTCCTCTTGATTATTGTGATCGCTAGTTCGGCTGTGCATCAGCCTGTGTCTCTTAATGTTATAAATGCAGAAGAATGTTAAACCGGAGTGCTGGTACTGGCTGGTGTTTTGCAGTGGTTGATGATGTTGCATTGACTCCTCTAGATCTCTGCGGAGCTGCAGAACGAGGTTCTGGTGAGTTTGTTGGACACTGACAGTGATGTGGTGGATTATCTGATGAGGAGGAAAACACCACAGTGTGAGTAAGTGGATTTGGGTCATAAACATCATGTTCTCCCTACGAGAATCAACACTATTGCCATTATTGCTAAATCATCTGATTGTCGTTACTTCAATTTAATCGCAGTCATTTGAGGGAACCTCAATAGTTGTGCAGTTTAAATTTAATTTGCCATCTAGATAAGGAAAATACATTTTATATAATATAATATTATTACTAGGGATGCACGATATATCAACCACCAAATCGGTATTGGCCGATTTATGTTGATTTTTAATGTTGTTATCGGCCTGACTGAGAACATTTGGCCGATATATTAAAGCCGATAATGAATGTATTATTATTTTCAGACGCGCACTGTTCAACATGATGATTCTAAATTGCTTGAAATATGATTGGAATCACTTAAAAAAATTTAAATACAGTAAAATCGCAGCGCAAGTTAGTCATATCGGCTACATAAAATGAACATAGAATTTATTATAGAACATTATAATTGTGTGTTTGGGATGTGGCTTTTAATGGTGAGACTTTTGTTTTTGTAATCAGGCTCTCAAAAATTATATAAAAATATTGATTTACATTTATCGGCCAATATATCGGTTATCAGCTTTCAAATATAAAGAATTATCGGTATTATATTAAAAATATATCATATTAAAAATATATGAATATATTATATATGATTCCAAGTAAAAAATAAGCTTTCCCTGTACATCCACCAACTCCTGCAGTGAGTCCCGGCGCTCCAGCGGCGAGATCTCTCGTATCGAAACAATTCTCCGGTGCTACTCCCAGTGGCACCATCCGTCGGGAACACAGCATCCCAGTCTCGCTCTCGCTGGGAGCGGCACACATGAAACGTCCCGTCCTCACAGCCCGGCTCCCGGTGAGCTGAGATCCCGGCACATTTGTTTAAAGTGTTGATAATCACAACATAATCACAGTCATAGCACAACGTCACTTCATGTTTCTTTCCTCTACGTGTCCGTAATGAGCACACTCCTGTCCTCAGGGGAAACACTGCATGTAGAGCCCAGCACCTGGCGAACGCGACACACTCTTCTGTCGGGACTTCATGACAAACTCCTCACAGGTACAGACCAAACACACTGTCAGGAACGCTTAGCGTTCAGCTTCAACAGATATTGTTTTATATAATAATATAGTCATTATATTAGAGATTATAGATTTAGTCCAAGAGCTTTCTGTCCCTCTGTTGAACATGTGTGTACGGTATACTGTCCTCGTCCAGAAAGGAGATAAAGACATCATCAGAGTAGTCATGTGACGTCAGTGGGTTTGCAAGCATCGGAAATACATTTTGCTCCAGAAAATAACGAAAACTCGCCCGGCTGACGTGTGTCTGGTGTGTGTGTGTGTGTATTTGGGTTGTGTTGTGTGCTCAGTGCCGCGGCTGACATGTGTCTCAGTGGCTGTTACCTGTGTTTGTGTGCCTCAGGTTCAGATGGACACCTGTACAAGCGCGTGTCCTCCGACGTCTTCTACGACGACCACAGCGACGCCAAACCTGCGCTCACCGTCCCGCTCAAACGCCCCTCCAATCACAGCGAGCCGTCGGACTGCCTTCCACCAATCAGAGGAGGCCACGGCGTGTCATGCGGCCCAGGGGGCGGAGTCACGCATCACTCAGCGTCCAGACTGGCCAATGGAGAAGTGGCAAATATGGCAGCTCTTGTCATCGGACAGCTTACAACACACTTCCAAGAGACAATGGTGTTAAAACAGTATTTAAAGGGACAGTATTGAATCGACATCTGATGCCTGTGTGCAAATGGACTATAATAAAACACTTGAGACCGAGAAGTTGAGTGAATGACCAGATGATTGTTGGGATGGTGTCCTTAAGAAGCGTTTCAGTTCCGAAAGTTTGATTTAATCGCGATCACGACAAGATTAGGACCAGTTGCGATTGGAAGCGCACATTTACTTGACTTTAGAATAATAAGTATTGATATTTCAATTAGGATTCATATTTAAAGGTCTTTTCTTTACTAAATTAATACTTTCATTCATATAAAGATGCAGTAAATTGACCAAAAGTGACAGTCAAGAATATGTTACAAAAAGACTGTATTTCAAATAAATTCTGTTCTACTTGAACTTTATATTCAGTCAAAAGAATGCATTACAGTTTCCACATAAATATGAGCTGTTTTCAACACTGATAATAATCATAAATGTGTGTTTGATCATCAGATCCTCATATTAGAGTGATTTGAAGGATCATGTGACACTGAAGACTGGAGTAATGATGATAAATTCAGAAATTCACTGTATATTCACATCAAGCAATGATGTACATTATAATAATGTTCACTGTTTTACTGTGTTTATGATGCAGATACAGATTTTGGCGTAGTCGCGGAACTTATGTCAAAAACATCTTATCGAACCCAAACTTTTAAACGCTGGTGATATCTATGTTGGGTGTATGAACATGTTTATTGGTAATTCATACTGAAAATGAAATGTCTTATTAACATCTACTCTTACATGCGAATTGATTTGAATTTCAATTTGGAATTTAATTTCATTCAGTTTGAGGCTCAGTTTAATTCAGGACATAAATGGAATATAAACGCATTCTCAGTTCAGTTCTCAATGAGAAGGATATGTGTGTCCATCATCATCCTCATCAGTCGAGAGATATTGATGACATCATCACTTCACATGATAGCGAGCAATTAATCAAAAAATACAGAATATCACATATTTCAAGGAAACCAGTTACAATATCAAATGTATTTATTTATTAATGTTATTTATTGAATTAGCCACTAGTGTGTGTGGTAACCGCACCACAGAAGGATTTATCGCATTTATTTAGTGATACTTCATCACATTTTATGACACGATATCAACCCTTCACCTGTTTGATCACGTGACGCACGAATCTATGCCTTAATCACATCACCCTTTATGCATTATAATAATGAGTGACGTATTATTTACTGTGATATTTTATACTCTGTGTATTTGTACAGGCAAGAGCAATATAATGTTGATCATGCTACTTTTTATAAAACAGATTTATATATTTTGCTGCTCAATTATTTGATCTGAATATTAGAGCGAATATTATTGTGATGTTTGTGATAGTTGACATCATCATCATCATCTTCATAAGCATGTGTTATAAACACAATAAAAGCAATGTCTGTCAAAGCATGTCTGTTCTTATTTGGATTTATCATCCTAATGACGTGAGTTTGTGTGTAAAACATGGACAAATATCTGCAAATGAGTCAAAATAATATTTGAATAAAGATTATTTTTTCAGAGTTTTTTGATTTTTTCTGGTTTTAAGCACAAAACTCACTTTATTGAAAACACTTCATTTCTTCAGTCATTCTGCTTCTCCAGTAAATGTGTTTTTATGAGATGTTTTTGTAAATGTATATTTCAGAATGTTCATATATCAGTGCTGGAACGGGACAGGAAGTGCGTCGCTGTGGACGGGTCATCATGTTCATTCAAATGGAAAATCAGATTATTTTTCTGACCCCATTGGCAGATCATTTTGCTTGTTTTAAGCTAAAAGTTTAAACTTACTTTAATTTATCGTTTAAAAATGTTTTACTTCTCTAGTAAATGCTTCTTGATTTAAGAATTGTTCGACATTTGGACTGGAAACGAGACAGAAACACTGAGACGTGCTAATTAAAGACATGATTTGTTGTTGTTTGCTGTGAGTGTCTGATCTGCGTTACTCGAGATGAACACTAGAGGAGACACAGCTCACACACATGAACACAGATCACTCTTCTAGGGTCAAACCCAAACCAGAGCCCGTCTAACGGAGAGCCTTGGCACTTCCCCCATTGTGGATCATCTTGGTTGCAGTTCCATTAGAGTTCCACTGGAGGTGATCGCGGGCGAGAGCAGAATGAATGGGAGTCTATCGGGGCTAAACGGCTAAATGTGTCTCTTTCTCCCGCTTGTCGTTGAATCAACATAGATGTTATTGTTGATTCCGCAAGTTCGATATAGATTATAGGCCAAAAGTCGAATGAACAGAGTACTTATGTCCTTTCGATTTCTTACAGGTTAGGCCGTTGTTGGCCAGAACACGCTAGCATTGTGCTATTGTGTGACGTCATCACATTTTTGAACGGATTTTTAGAGCAGATAAGTGAACTTAAAAATGCAGTTTAAATTATCTTAGCCTTCCCTTTTGAATGCAACTTTCAAATTACTTGACAAAAAATTACATCCTGAGAAAGTGGATTTCTGGGGGTGAAACCCCATTGACTCCCATTCATTCTGCACTCGACCGCGAGCGCCCCCGCATGGACAGAGACGTGTTGTGTTTACATGTGTGTGTTTACAGTGTTTTCTAATCTTTAATACGACTATAGGGCGTTTCCTGTCAGATGTCAAATAGATGTCTATAAGATGTAATGATTTAGAATGTATAATTTAAAGAAATTATACTCGCTCACTCACAGAAACATACACACACTCACCCACTCTCACACACATGCACACTCACACACTCACTCTCACACACTACTCACATCGACTCACTCATTCTCGCACTTGCACACACACGGCACAGGATCTGGCTGTACACGTAGGCCTACATGTTCCTCGACAGGGATCTATACACACACACACAGACACACACACACACACACTTCATTCTTCCAGCACTGTTTTCCTGCTGAAACATGTGGAGTTTACGAGCAGAATCTGCAGCGAGTGTTCCGATGCGCACTGACGACTGTGTTCTCAACACGACTCCGAGTTACACACACACACACACACACACACACACTGCAGTCTCAGCCGCACTGATAGATGAGGTTTTAGTAGTTGCACACAGACATGCATGAACTCGACATCGAGTGTAAATCAGCGAGATCTGCAACTATAATCTACATATATACGTGTGTGTGTATATATATATATGAGTGTGTGTGTGTGTGTGTGTGTGTGTGTGTGTGTGTGTGTGTGTGTGTACACTAATGTTCAAGTTTAGCATCGATGTTTCTGAGAGTTCTTTTGTCTCAAAAGCTGTTTATCTGATCATAAATACAGTAAAACAGTAAAGTATTGTTATAATGTAAATCATCTGTTCTTCTTTGTGAATAGTACTAGTGTAATTTATTTGTGATTAAAGCTGAATTTTATTTGATATATATTTATATATAGAGCTCCTGCTCCAGCTCCCTGTGTGTGGAATTCTATCTGCAGATCTGCTCCAGTGTGGAGGTGTGTGTATCATAAACACACCTGATATGACACACACACACACACAGCACAGCACACGGCAGGAGTTTCACTGGCATGAACATCATCATCACGTCCTTCATCGGAGACATCTGGATCTGACCTTCATCATATCTTCATCACCATGGGGAAGCCGGTAAGAACGACATCAGGCTCATATTCATATTCATATTCAGGTCTGTAATTGGTAAACACATGCTGAGATTATTTCCCGTTTGATCCCACAAGTGACCTCATGCTGAAGTGTGTGAGCAGCGCTTATTATTATCCAGAACTACTTCTCATATTCTCTACGGTAAAAAGTGTATGTCAAGACAGATACAGTAGCAGAAATATGAAGATGATTTATGATCATTAGAGTCTGAGCTTCTGCACTTTGATATGCTGTAGGCTGATGCAATGTGTTCTGAATGGTTGCTATCAGGCTACTGTTAGGATATTCTGACTGGTTGCTAAGGTGTTGCTAGGCAGATGCAATGTGTTCTGAATGGTTGCTATTAGGCTACTGTTAGGATATTCTGACTGGTTGCTAAGGTGTTGCTAGGCAGATGCAATGTGTTCTGAATGGTTGCTACTAGGCTACTGTTAGGGTATTCTGAGTGGTTGCTAAGGTGTTGCTAGGCAGATGCAATGTGTTCTGAATGGTTGCTATTAGGCTACTGTTAGGGTATTCTGAGTGGTTGCTAAGGTGTTGCTAGGCAGATGCAATGTGTTCTGAATGGTTGCTACTAGGCTACTGTTAGGGTATTCTGAGTGGTTGCTAAGGTGTTGCTAGGCAGATGCAATGTGTTCTGAATGGTTGCTACTAGGCTACTGTTAGGGTATTCTGACTGGTTGCTAAGGTGTTGCTAGGCAGATGCAATGTGTTCTGAATGGTTGCTACTAGGCTACTGTTAGGGTATTCTGACTGGTTGCTAAGGTGTTGCTAAGCAGATGCAATGTGTTCTGAATGGTTGCTACTAGGCTACTGTTAGGGTATTCTGAGTGGTTGCTAAGGTGTTGCTAGGCAGATGCAATGTGTTCTGAATGGTTGCTACTAGGCTACTGTTAGGGTATTCTGACTG
>JAQIUQ010004630.1:0-87500 GCA_030378365.1 Hybognathus amarus | reverse complement strand
AGACAGACAGACAGAAAGAAAGAAAGAAAGAAGAAGAGAGAAAGAAAGAAAGAAAGAAAGAAAGAAAGAAAGAAGAGAAAGAAAGAAAGAAAGAAGGAGAAGAAAGAGAAGGAGAAGAAAGAAGAAGAGAAGAAAGAAAGAAAAAGAAAGAAAGAGCCTCCGGATGTCTTGAAGTAATCGCTGAAGTTTATCTCGGGACATTCCTCTTCTTGTTTATAACAGATGTAAGTGTTAAGAGTCATTCATGTTCCTACAGTCCACATCGGCAAACCATCGTGACGAAACATCGCGTTTAGCGCCCAGATGCTGGTTTATTTAACAATGCAATATACAAATGCATGCTGTAAAATATGTTATTATTAAATACATCTCAATATTTGTTCATTGAATTATGCTAAATATATATATTTTTATTTTTCATTCCAGAAACAAGTATACAAACATTCAGGAGAACATACGATTAAAAAAATGTATGTAAAGTCGGATATGTACAGAGGAAGTAATAATAATCAGCATACTGTACACATGAAGAGGACACATAAATACAAAGGATAAGAAGAAAATAAAAGATTGAGTAGAGTAGCCTATATTTTATAGGGAAACAACACAAAGATAATCAGAAGAAAAAACAAACAAACAAAAGAAAAAACATGACAGAAAGCTGGTTAAACCTGAGCCATTACAAAATAATCTTTTATACTGTTCAGGAATATATCACATTTATTATTGCTAGTTAAACTAAATGCAAAATACCAAATCATAAAATGATTAGACTTGACAAGTAAAACTCTTCACAGAAAATGCAGTGTTACGAACTTTAATGTGGAACTTCATGTAAAAATCCCTCAAACACCAATTGATCAAAGACTCTGATGAATGAAGTTCTGTGTGCAAAACATGGAAACCCGCAGCATTCAGCATCCAAGTGAGACACTGACATCTTTCTGCTGAGATCAGGGAGAGATGTGAGAGTTCTGTGATCATTTATCAGACTCTGCCAGTAACCCTCCAGTGATCATCCTCCAGTGATCCTCCAGTGTTCCCCCAGTTATCCTTCAGTGTTCCTCCAATGATCTTCCAGTGATCCTCCAGTGATCCTCCAGTGTTCCTCTAGTGATCCTCCAGTGATCCTGCCAGTGATCCTGCTTGTGTTTCTCCAGTGATCCTGCATGTGATCCTCCAGTGTTCCTCCAGTGTTCTTCCAGTGATCCTCCAGTGATCCTCCAGTGATCCTACAGTGATCCTGCCAGTGATCCTGCCAGTGATCCTGCCAGTGATCCTGCCAGTGATCCTCCAGTGATCCTGCCAGTGATCCTGCCAGTGATCCTCCAGTGATCCTGCATGTGATCCTCCAGTGTTCCTCCAGTGTTCTTCCAGTGATCCTCCAGTGATCCTGCTCAGTGATCCTCCAGTGATCCTGCTAGTGATCCTCCAGTGTTCCTCCAGTGATCCTCCAGTGTTCCTCCAGTGTTCCTCCAGTGTTCCTCCAGTGTTCCTCCAGTGTTCCTCCAGTGTTCCTCCAGTGTTCCTCTAGTGTTCCTCCAGTGTTCCTCCAGTGTTCTTCCAGTGATCCTCCAGTGATCCTGCCAGTGATCCTCCAGTGTTCATCCAGTGCTCTAGTGATCCTCCAGTGATCCTCCAGTGATCCTCCAGTGATCCTCCAGTGTCCCTCCAGTGATTCCTCCAGTGTTCCTCCAGTGTATCCTCTAGTGTTCCTCCAATGATCCTCCAGTGATCCTCCAGTGATCCTCCAGTGATCCTGCCAGTGATCCTTCAGTGTTCCTCCAGTGTATCCTCCAGTGATCCTGCTAGTGATCCTCCAGTGTTCCTCCAGTGTTCCTCCAGTGATCCTCCAGTGTTCCTGCCAGTGATCCTCCAGTGTTCCTGCTAGTGATCCTCCAGTGTTCCTCCAGTGTTCCTCCAGTGATTCCTCCAGTGATCCTGCTAGTGTATCCTCCAGTGTTCCTCCAGTGTTCTTCCAGTGATTCCTCCAGTGATCCTGCCAGTGATTCCTCCAGTGATCCTGCTAGTGATCCTCCAGTGATCCTGCCAGTGATCCTCCAGTGATCCTGCATGTGATCCTCCAGTGTTCCTCCAGTGATTCCTCCAGTGATCCTGCTAGTGATCCTCCAGTGTTCCTCAAGTGTTCTTCCAGTGATCCTCCAGTGATCCTCCAGTAATCCTGCCAATGATCCTCCAGTGATCCTCCAGTGATCCTGCATGTGATCCTCCAGTGATCCTCCAGTAACCCTGCCAATGATCCTCCAGTGATCCTCCAGTGATCCTCCAGTGATCCTCCAGTGATCCTCCAGTGATCCTCCAGTGATCCTCCAGTGTTCCTCCAGTGTTCTTCCAGTGATCCTCCAGTGATCCTCCATGGATTCCTGCCAGATGATCCTCCAGTGATCCTCCAGTGATCCTCCTGTGATCCTGCATGTGATCTTCCAGTGATCCTGCCAGTGTTCCTCCAGTGATCCTCCAAGTGATCCTGCCAGTGATGCTGCATATGATCCTCCAGTGATCCTCCAGTGATGCTGCATGTGATCCTGCCAGTAATCCTGCATGTGATCCTGCCAGTGATCCTCCAGTGATGCTGCATGTGATCCTCCAGTGATCCTGCCAGTAATCCTGCATGTGATCCTGCCAGTGATCCTTGCCTCAGTGATCCTCCAGTGATTCTGCATGTGGTCCTCCAGTGATCCTGCCAGTGATGCTGCATGTGATCCTCCAGTGATCCTCCAGTGATGCTGCATGTGATCCTGCCAGTGATGCTGCATGTGATCCTGCCAGTGATGCTGCATGTGATCCTCCATTGATGCTGCATGTAGTTCCTCAAGTGATGCTGCATGTGATCCTTCAGTGATGCTACATTTGATCCTGCAGTGATTCTGCCAGTGATCCTCCAGTGATCCTCCATGTGTTCAAGATCATGAGCTGATCAGAAGCTCTGGATGAAACTGTCTGCCAGTGATCCTCCAGTGTTCCTCTCAGTGTTCCTCCAGTGTTCCTCCAGTGTTCCTCCAGTGTTCCTCCAGTGTTCCTCCAGTGTTCCTCCAGTGTTCCTCCAGTGTTATCCGTCTTAAAATAATTCTGTGTTTTCAGCTTCAGAATCATGAAAATGTTCATTCTGGTGTCATGTGCTTTGGGTTTATCAGCACCAAGTCCAAGAATATTCTTATTTCCAATGTAACCAAATTTAGCATTTTAATGAACAGTACATTTTTTGATAACCTTTTTATCATATGTCTTGGAGTATCGTATGATAATAGATAAGGTATAGATGAGTTCAAGTGTAATGAGTTCAATATAAATGAGTTCAATGTAATGAGTTAAATGTTTGAATGAGTTAAATGTAAATGAGTTAAATGTTATGAGTTCAATGTCAATGAGTTAAATATTAAATAAGTCCGATATAATGAGTCCGATGTTAATGAGTTAAATGTAATGAGTTCGAGATGTGAATTAGTTAGATGTCGATTACGTTCGGATGTGGCAAGTTACAATGTCGCAAGTCTGGATGTTGACAAGTTCGATGTCTCGCTAGTTCAATATCGAAGAGTCGCGATGTCGCCAGTCAGATGTCGCAAGTCCAGATGTCATGAGTGCCAATGTTGATGAGTCGAATGTGCAAAGTTGAATGTCGCAGAGTTGAATGTGGCAGAGTTCAGGATGTCAAAGTTGAGATGTCGCAAGAGTTGATGCCAATGAGTTCGAATGTCGATGAGTTAAAATGTCGATGAGTTAGATGTAATGAGTTAAATGTTGATGAGTTCAAATGTTAATGAGTTAAATGTGATGTGTTGAATGTTATAGATCAAATGTTGATGAGTCAGATGTTGATGAGTTTGGGTTCGTGAAAGTGTGTAAACATACTAAAACATTACATTACATTTACTAGAGAAGCAAAAATGTACATAGTAATAATAAGAACATTAAGAATTGTTGTTATAAAATATATTTTGAATTAAGATATATTTATTTATTTTTATGACATCATTAGCATATTAGATTTTTATTGAGACAAAAAAGTTCAGCTACAGCAACTGTTTTTCCCCCATGGCGTCAGGATCACAGTGACCAGAGCTGGCAGTAGTGTGTGTGTGTGTGTGTGTGTGTGTGTGTAGAGAGAGATGTTGTGCAGTCCGTCAGTGCTGGTCCTCAGGCCACATTTGTGTGTGTGTGTGATGTTGTTCAGTTCATCAGTGCTGGTCCTCAGGCCACATGTGTGTGTGTGTGTGTGTGTGTGTGTGCAGTCCATTCAGAAATGAGCTGCTCTGAAGCTGTTAGGAAAACACACTCTCACAGCTCGTCCTCGATGAAGAGAGAGAGAGAGAGAGAGAGGGGCGAGTGATACTGCAGACGAGTCACAGAACACATTCTATTTATGATTCATATTTAATAACTGTCGCTAATGGGAGTTTGACCTATATCTCCAAACCTGTCAAGAACATGCTAATCATCTTCAATAATAATAATAAACATTTAAAATAAACATATTTTGCCCTGGAATACTTTATTTATGTTTTATATTTTAGCATTTCTTTTTTAGGACAATTAAGCACATTTTCACCCAAATTCTCATTAGTATACAAATATGCAGATATATTATTTTAAATGGTATCATCTGGTAGTTGATGTTTGTACTGCAATAATTTACGCTTTAAATGTTAATTATAATTAAGATTTATATGAATTGAATTCTATTATAGATAGATAGATAGATAGATAGATAGATAGATAGATCAGATAGATAGATAGATAGATAGAGTAGATAGATAGATAGATAGATAGATAGATCATAACAGTCTAACAGTCACAGACAGGAAAAAAGCAATGCTAAGGTCAAATCTGAGGTCATGTGTCCAAACAAATTCTATGATATTTTGTAACAAATCCATCTGTCACTTGGTATTATGGCTAATATAAAACAATATTTGTTCATTGTATCCGGGAAAACCTGCTGTTTTTGCATTTCTCTCTTCAGCCTGTCATGTGAATGGGGCTTTTTGTTGGACTGCGGTTTGTGGTTCGTGGTAAAATTAATTCAACATTAATTTATTTGAAGGCATTTATATATACCGTGTAACAGCCTGAAGCAAAACCAATCGACTGGACAGAAGGAGAGGAGTCGAGTCCTTCATCTCTACAGCGCTGTAACAGTATAGAGTTTCACAGCAGCTTTACAGTGAGAACAGGAGATTACAGTAACAGAGAGAGTGTTTAGACTTAACAACAGATCTAGAATAGAGTTATTGTCCAGATAAAGTTAGTTTTGAGTTATTAACTTAGTCTAGCTTTGAAACTGACGGAATGTGTGTCTGCTTTCCGGACAATGTTAGGTTGATTGTTCCAGAGTTTTGCTGCTAAATAGGAAAAGGATCTCCCGCATGAACTAACTGTTCCACATTTGTCAATGAGAGCATATGGTGTAATTTAGATATATTTTTAATATGGAAAAATGCGGTTTTACTGCTGAAGAGGGAGAGGTAGAGGAGGAGGAGAGGAGGAGATGAGAGATGAAGGAGAGAGAGAGTTTTATTCCCTGTCAGATCCAGCATTGTGTCCTCAGAAGAGAAGCTGATGGAGAGACAGACAGACACCGACTCTCTCCGAACTCTTTCCACTCTTTCTCTAGGCGGAGTCGCTTTTCCTGGAATTATCAGGCTGCTTTTCCTGTTGTGCTGACTTCACTTACTCTCTCTCTCTCCCTCTGAGTCTCTGCGTGTTTATTAGGGATGTACGATTCACCAAAGAATCATTCTTTTGAGTCGAGTGCCGCTCATGAACCAGTTCACAATACCGCACTCAAAATGACTCCGTTAACGAAACGTTTTGAAATCATTACGAACGGATCTTCAGTCAATACCTCTTTCGAACTCTGGGAATTCATAGTGAATGTTTTTGTTTGCTTTTTGTCAAACATTACGATAAACACTGAGGTCATAACATACATAGTCCCAGTTAATTCTGGGAATTCATAATTTTAACAATTTTACTATCTATACACATGCCTTTTAAATATATGTTAATTACATGCTAATATTAAGATCATTAATACATTCACATTGTACTTGCCACATTATTGTCTTTTAAAATATGATTTCCACAATATTTGCTTATGCAACTTACAGTGAACCCGTTTTTGATCATTTAGATTTTGATTATCATGATTGATAATTTGCTGTATAATCGGCACATACTGATTATAATGTGCTGAAATATTTACAACTTCAACATGCAAAATCTGAAAGATGCACATTAATTTTGTGAGATGGTTTATAAATAATTCTAGTATTTTCTATATTCATCATTTTGTTTACTGTTTACTAAAATATTTTGCATTCATTTGTGTCACAAAATAAGGATTTATTTATGTTGATCTTGACTAAAACTCTTCCTTTCCATTTCAAGGAGGCGGCAGTGTTGAGGTCTGAAGTGCTTTTATGTTTGTTTGTTTGTTTGTTTGTTTGTTTGTTTGTTTGTTTTGCAGAATATTTGCTGCAATAACCTGAACTGACATCAATGTCATTATAATAAACAAAAAATACATACATTTCATGGTTAAAAAAACATGAAAAAATAACTAAATATAATAAATATATAAATAAAGTCTAAATCTGAATATTTACAAAGACTATATGACACTAAAATAACTCTGATATGCTTTTTGTTAATAACAAAATCTGAATAGCGTACAACAAAATGGCATATACATTCAAAACAGAGGAAGAAAATGGCATGATAAAATAAAAATAAAATACCTACGATTAAATAATTATAATTACAATCGAATATAATTAAAATAAAGTTAATTAAATTCATAATAAAAACTTCACAAGTTGTACACAAACTGCACAAACATTCATTGTAATGAGGGCATCTGAGAATTCATTACTCAATTCATTATTCAATTTAATTTCTGAATATAAAACAATATGCACATTTATGTATAAAATATTTAGCCAATAGTGCGAAATGCTTACATATTTATTTGAACGTTTCAGAAATACCGCGCCGTGATGTCAAGTGTACGCGATGACGTAAAAGCATCACAGAATCTGGTTCAATGAATCGATGTGTTCGAAAGAACCGATTCGCGGAAATGGGTCGGACTTCCCTCTGTGGAGTGTGTGCGTGTGTGTGTGCGTGTGTTCAGCGTCTCGCACTGGCAGTGACTTTGGATTAAGCGTGTTATGTGGGAATGAACCATCTGGAATTCTCGCTCTTCCACAAGAGCTTTTCTCCGAACAAAACAAGCTTCCTGAAACCTGAACAGAAGTTCTGGAAATGGCTGTGAAGCGCGAAGAGAAGCGAAATCCATCGGTGGGTGAAACACTTCTGCGTTACTGTAGTGTGTGTGTGTGTGAGAGTGTGTGTGTGTGAGTGACAGCAGACTGTAGTGTATGATACTCTGTGTGATTGTGTGTAATATCCCGCTTGCATCTTTAGTCTGCATGTGAAGCATCGCGTTGCTCTCAGAGGGTTTGGGAAACTGTTTACTTTACTGAGTTTAAAGATAATTTCTGTGATTTTAATCATTGTGTTCTGCTAAACTGCGATTGTCAAGTCAATGAATGATTAGAGTAATAGAAGATTAGGTAACAGTTTAATTTACAATGGCATTGTTACATAGTTACTGTAGTCGCTAATAATAACTATAAATTATGAATAAGTACATGCAGCAAACTCTATTGTATGTAGTCTACATGTAGTTAATATGACTCAGTACTGAAGTGTGTAAATACAGTGTAACAAAAACACCTTAAAATAAAGTGTAACCGCAGATGGTCTGTTGCTCTGAAGGGATTTTAACAGTTAAACATTAATTCCTGATGCTTCGATTTAAGACTGTTTAATCTTACTCATGGACATAATAATAAACTAATCTTATGATTAATGATCTTTTATGGCTTCGTTTAGAGTAGAAATGGGGTACACAACTGCTGTTTGGTCTTTGCATGTGTATTAGTTATTATATTGTATTATTGCGGGTTTTTGGCTTGGCTCTATTATTCTAAAATGTGAAATATGAAATCAGGGGCATATTTGTGTGGATAATTTGGATTATAGGAGGGTTGAAATTGAAAAGGATAATGTGTATTCCGTATAAATTAACGCATGATTTATTTGAACTTCTTCTTTTTATTATTATTATTATTTTTAATATACTTTATTCTGAACAAAACACAGAACAATAGGTACAGAGAACACTACAGATACTGTAACCTGTTCAACACAATTAAATCAACAGTGTACAGACCAGAGGATAATAACAAATCAATTAATATAATTATAGAAGGGGTAAAATTAAAAAAACATGCAGTTCCTTCAGGAGATGAAATGTTCTTGTAGCCTTCATGTTTTCTATTGTTTTGTAATAATTTAAAGTCCAAATGAAATGCCTTAAAACAAGGTTGTGAATTAGACCATTTACATTTGTGAATATGGTATTTTCCATTTTTGAACTTCTTTACTGTGGTTTAGATTCGTAGATTCGTCACATTATAAACGAAGGTCATTGTTTACTGCAGGCAACTGTTTCTGTGCGCATTTTTACAGATCCTGTATTAACTTCAAACAATCGGCCTTTTGTGTGCCGATGGCTTTGGAGCAGTAATTACTGGATCTTCACAGGTCATCACAGCTTCATAATGAGTGTGTGATGGGGATGCGTGTGATTGAGTGTGATGGACATCCGTGCATCTGCTCCCGAAACAAGAGTCACGGTTCTGCTCGGCTGAGCACGTCAAGCTCATGTTATAATATTACACAATCAGAAACACAATGCTAACCGGCCCGGTGCTTTAATGACGTATGCTAATATTCCCTGTGTAGTTTAGGAAGCATCAACATATTTCAGATGTTTCTCCCTGTTGGAAATAATACATTAAACGAGTCAAGAGTTCTGTTGTAATATTGTTTGCTTCAAAGTTGAATTTTGGTTGGTTGTAAAATCTCAATTTTACATTATAATTCATCTGTGAAAATTTTAGATTGCTCCCACCAGAGTTAGCCCAATCAATTAACATAAAAAAAGTGGGAGTACTATTTTAATGTGCCCCTATTACGCAGTTTTAAAGATTTACCGCATCTAAGGTCCAAAAATCAGCTCTTTCCTCTCAGTGTCTGAAACGCTTCGAATCAGAGGATTCAGTCTCTCTGAGCCCCGCCTCCCTGAGAGCTGCTCTGCTGTGATTGAGTCCGAGAGCAAACACTCATTATCATATCTGATTCTCAGCTCTTGATCACAGTGATACGAACAGTTTACGATGGCATGGGTTCCTAAAGCCGGATCATCCTGAACTGAGATATTGAGAGATTCGCGAAACGTCTGTATAACTAAAATTTGTCTGTGGTTTTGCAATACCAATAATACATAGTTGAGCACTCAAAAATAGTGAAGCAATCTTTATTGGACTACATGAGACGGATTGAACGCATCCAGTAAGAGTAGTAGATTTAAAAATGAATGTGGATTCTCATTTGATGAGAAATGCTTGAGTTCATCTTGAAACACTGGAGGATTTTCCTGTTACTGGATCTTTTCTCCAGAGGAACATTGGAGAAGCCGGATAAAGAGCTCTCACTTTAGCTTCTTCTTTCCTAAAGCCTGTGATTATCAAATATAAATGAGTCATGAAAGCTTTGAGTGGTTTGTGAGGCGAAATGCACTGGCGCTCAAAAAGTGGAGGTCGGCAAGGTTTCTCTAAACGAAGTCTCAGGCAGAATTTAACGGATTGATCAAAAATACAGTAAAACAGTGGAATATAATTAGAATTTAAAACAGCTGTTTTCTTTGAGAATATAGTAAAGTGTAATTTCTTCCTTTAAAAAGATATTATTTAATATTATAAATGTCTTTCGGTAACTTTTGATACATTTTTAGGGTCTCAGTGTTTTGAGTGTTAAACCAAAAATAAAGTAATATTTATTGGTTCAAAGACGGCGAAAATGCTTTTCACATTCTAATATGATGATTTGATGTCTCAAGAACATTTATGCTTTCTATCTGGACCTTCTTTAATTAATAGAAAGTCCACTATGTTTACTTGAAATATAATCTTTTGTATCATTCTAAATGTCTTCACTGTCACTTTTGACCAGTTTAATGCTTGAATGGACGTATAGCCCTGGTCCGATGACTGTTTCGAAGCAAAAGTAAAGCCATCTTTGGTTCCTCCACAGGGCGCTGAGCAAGCGTACTCCCTGGGTTTCAGCTCACGTCCCCGATCGCTTCAGCTGAAGATGGACACACTGGAGTCGGAGTTGACTTGCCCAATACTCTCTGGAGCTGTTCGAGGATCCTCTTCTTCTGCCCTGCGCCCACAGCCTGTGCTTTAACTGCGCTCACCGGATCCTGCAGTCTCCCACCGAAGCTCATCCGCGAGTCCAAACCCGTCTCCGCTTTTCAGTGTCCCACCTGCCGATATGCCATCGCCCTCGACCCGCAGGGCCAGGGGGCTCGAGCGACGTGACTCTGCAGAACGTCATCGGAGACGCTTCCCAGAAGGCCTCGACTCAGCGGCCCGAACTCCCCGAGCGAGACCCGGCGCACGAGCATGAGTTCCCCGGTCCAGTGCCAGTTCTGCGAGAGAACCGACCCCGCCCCAGGAGGCGCTGAAAAGACCTGCGTGACCTGTGAGGTGCGTGCTGCCAGGAGTGCCTGCGGGCCACGCACCCTAACAAGAAGCCGTTCACGGGTCACCGCTGACGGATCCGGATGCCGGGCGCTCGGGTCAGAGGACTGGCCTGTGCCGAACACGGAGGAGGAGGTTGAGCAACATGTACTGTGTGAACGGATGAGCAGCTGATCTGCTCTCTGTGTAAACTGGTCGGGCATCACCGAGAGCACCAGGTGGCGGGCGCTGGGGAGCGTTTCGACAAGCTGAAGGTGAGCCGCACCAGGGAAATACAGTAAAAATCTGAAACAAAACTAAAAATACAGGTTTTATGTGATAGTTTTAGAAGTGTTTTGTGATTATAAATCAGATATGACTATAAAATATTAATAATAATGCGCTTCGACAAACTGAAGGTGAGCCACACCGGGGAAATACAGTAAAAATCTGAAACAAAACTAAAAATACAGGTTTTATGTGATTGTTTTTGAAGCGTTTTGTGATTAATATATCAATATGACTATAAAATATTAATAATAATAAACTTCGACAAGCTGAAGGTGAGCCGCACTGGGGAAATACAGTAAAAATCTAAAATAAAACTAAAAATACAGGTTTTATGAGCTTGTTTAGAAGTGTTTTGTGATTATAAATCAATATGACTATAAAATATTAATAATAATACACTTCGACAAGCTAAAGGTGAGAACGCACTAGGAAAACATAAAAATCTAAAATTAAACTAAAAATACAGGTTTTATGCGATTGTTTCAGAAGTGTTTTGTGATTATATATCAATATGACTATAAAATATTAATAATAATACACTTCGACAAGCTGAAGGTGAGCCCACTGGGGAAATACAGTAAAAATCTGAAACAAAACTAAAAATACAGGTTTTATGTGATTGTTTTCGAAGTCTTTGTGATTAATATTGTCAATATGACTATAAAATATTAATAATAATACACTTCGACAAGCTGAAGGTGAGCCCACTGGGGAAATACGGTAAAAATCTAATACAAATTGTCATCGCGCTTTAAATGTAATTGCGATACGAAACTGTTGTGCTGCACAATATAGAGGAGTTTTAATATTTACACTTGATTGCATTTTAAGAGATTGATTTAAACTGTTAAACATTTATGCTTTCATTTAATTACCACCATTTTTGACATTCAGATTTCTATTAATTCATCAAAGACAAGCTCAACTCACATCTTTATGATTTTTTTAATATTTTAATTAAATCTGCTCCTGACATTTTGGATAAAAAAGCTCCTTCTATTCCACGTTTTAGAGCTACAATCTCAACATCTATTAATGTGCCAAGATTCTAGTTTGCTTGCCAACTTCTAGAGTAACAAACTTTCTTGGCAGAACAATTTTTAATATTTGTCTTTTATCATATATTGCACGCCCACATTTTATAGAAACAATAAGCCCTCCAGGCTGTGAAATATTCAATGTAACATAAATCATAAAATGTTTCTGAAACTCACAATTATGAGTGCAGGAGGACGGTCCTGGTGATGTATATATATTTAATATACAATGTAATGCTATATAACATATTATATAATATAAGAACATGAAGCGCAATTAGAATGAAGAATACACAACACAACTCGGTGACAGCGTGAGGGCAGATCCTGCTGTGTTGCACTGATGCAGTGCATGTGCAGCCTGCTTTTACAGGGTCACTGAATCCCAGCATGGGTGGGCACACACACACACACACACACACACACACACACACGCACGCCTGCCAGATCAGTGCTGTTCGGGGCAAGCCGCTCAGCATCAGCATGGGTGAACACACACACACCTATGCACGCACACACACACGCACATACACGCACACACACGCGCACACACACGCACACACACACGCGCACACCTATGCACGCACACACACACGCACACACACGCACACACACACGCACACGCACACGCACACACGCACAGCGCACCCGCACACGCACACACACACACACACACACACACACACACACACACACACACACACACACACACACACACACACACACACACACATTATAACTGTTGTGTATGCTAAATAAATAATAGACAGAAGGTTTATATCTACTGCTGGAACATTTCAGAGCCTAAAGTCTGTTGTGGAACATTGGCAGGCGCCGTTTATCTGAACACAGCGTCAACATTCCAGAAACACTCTCTTCTAAACACACCAAAACCGCTGTGAATCTGGAGTGCACACACTTTCTTATCATTTGAATAAATGATGTTGATCTAATCCAGTCTAACAATAATCTAGATGTTCATTTCACTGAGTGCTGCAGAAACACACACACACACACGCTGTTGTCTCTGCAAGCGTCCCGTCACACTCTCGCAGGAGACCGTCCGGGAGTGGAAAGTAATTGGAAACGGATGAAAAAGGGAAGTCAGGCGTTTTCCTCTTGTTGGAGAGTGTGTTTCGGCTCTACAGCTTTTGTCCCGTTCCTTCCTGAGAAACCCGATGTTTGGGAATGAGTGGAAGCACACACAC
Organism: Hybognathus amarus; assembly: GCA_030378365.1. NCBI lineage: Eukaryota > Metazoa > Chordata > Actinopteri > Cypriniformes > Leuciscidae > Hybognathus > Hybognathus amarus. The sequence goes on along the minus strand of JAQIUQ010004630.1, from coordinate 74,348 downwards.
ACACACACGCGCACTCGGACACAGGACACCAGACTCACTCACACACACAAGACATGCACACACTCGCATGCACACACACACTCATAGTTTCCAGCTGGGGTTTTGTCAGATGCTTGTACTCGGCCTGTGCTTTCTGAGCAGATTTCTGAGTTTGTACAGCAGGAATATCAGCAGTCGTGTTATTTAAACATCCACATTTAAACTTCTATTCCTCTGTACTAATATATGAACAAGACCTGTGGAATTCAGAACCACTTCAACTGGAGTTTGAAAACCCAGAAACCTTAATTAAAGTCTCATTTAAAACAAAAGTCATGTAGAGGGGATCGATGAAGAGGACATATAACTTTTATCAGAGTCAGTGATGTGTTCAGGCTCTCCTAGAACAGGTTTTCCCAACACAGTCTCATGAAGATGCGTGTCTATTCCCACGAATGTCATTTCTCAGTGGCATCTATACGCCAAAAATGTTTTTTTGCGTGCTTATGCTACCGCACTAAAAAACCGTGGGGTAGGTTTAGGGAGGAGGGAGGTGGGGAGTTTGTGCATATTATGCGCCAAAAAGTGCGTATCAAAAACTGTTTTTGGCGTATAAATGCCATGAGAAATGACATTCGTGCTATAGATACGAACTTTCATGAGATCAGGCTTGTTTTCCTGTTTGAATGTTGATTATTCTCCTCATATTCTCCATTGTTGCGGCTCCTCTCTTCACAGTCTGTCAGTAACGCTCTATTCACTTCCTGTCTCTATGAAGCTCCTCCTTCTGAAAGCACACTGAGCTCTGATTGGTCGGCAGGAGCAGTGTGTTGTGATTGAGTCAAAGCGCTTTGAGTGTGTTTGGGAAATGTCCCGCCCTTTTCCATAACCGCCAGTTTAACACACTACTAACTAACTCACCCAGGCCCCGCCCCTTTATTATACGCATTAATTATTATAATGAGGAATATTGTGATGTGTTCGTTCCCAGAACTCGAACTAATGAAGGCGTTTCAGGAGTTCAGAAACACTGACACTGATATCGAGGAGAGACTGGAACAGCAACATCACACATTAGGTTCTGATCTGAGATAGAGTATATAACTAAGCACTGTTCGCTGTTATCTGCTTAAAGGACCCCCAGTTTTGAAGCGTCTCTAATGCGTGCTAACAATAGGAGGTCGACAGTTCTCCCTCTTTTCTATGGCTCTTCTTCACACCTGAACATGTATTGCATAAATGATTCAGTTTCAGATAAAAGCCTCTATTTTCGTTCAGCCGAGGCACTCAGAAATGCTGTGGCCTAAAAAAACTTGCTGTGAGGGATTTGAGCCATGTGGGATTTTCCTACTTTCTATTATAATGACAGTTCATTCCTCAATGCTCTTAACCCTCATCCTTCTGTCGCAGCGCCTTTCCCTACGCGTTCTGTACAGCCATAGCATTCCTCACTGTGGCAAGCATCTCTACTAGCGTTCTGTCACAGCATCCACTCCTCGCCGTTCTGTCTACAGCATCTTTCCCTCGCGTTCTGTCACAGCATCTTTCCCTCACGTCTGTCGCCAGCATCTTTACTCACGTTATGTGGCATAGCATCTTCCCTCACCGATTTCTGTGCACAGGCATCTTTCCTCACCGTTCTGTAGCATTTGTTTGCTCACCATTTCTGTCACGGCGTCTTTGCTCACAGTTCTGTGGCAGGCATCTTGCTGGCAACGTTATGTCACAGCATCTTTGCTCACGAGTTATGTGGCGAGCATCTTGCCCCTCACCGGTTCTGTCCAGCAGCGTCTTCCCCCTCAGCGTTCTGCTCGCAGCATCTTTGCTCTGGCGATCTGTCGCAGCGTCTTTTGCTCACAAGTTCTGTCACAGCATCTTTACTCACCGGTTCTGTCACAGCATCTTTCGCCGCTCGCCATTTCTGTCACAGCGTCGTTTGCTCACCATTCTGTGCACAGCGTTTTTCACTAGCCATTCTGTCGCCAGCGCATCTTTGCTCACCATTCTGTAGCAGCGTTTTTCCCCCTCACCATTCTCTGGCCAGCCTGCTCACCATTCTGTAGCCACCATTTTCCCTCACAAGTTCCGTCACACATCTTGCTGGCATTGCGTCACAGCATCTTTCCCTCACAATTTCCCGTGGCGGCGTTTACTCCATTCTGTGGCAGCATCTTGCTGAGCGCTCTGTAGCGTTTTCCCCTCACGTCTGTCACAGCATCTTACTCACCATTCTGTCACAGCATCTTTCAGCGTTATGTCACAGCATCTTACTAGCATTCTGTCACAGCATCTTTCCCCTTACACCCGTTCTGTCACAGCATCTTTACCTCACAAGTTCTGTCACAGCATTTCCTCCACAGGTTCTGTGGCCATAGCTCTTCCTCATTCTGTCACAGCATCTTTACCTCACCCGTTCTGTAGCATTTGTTGCTAGCGTTCTGTCAGCAACTTCTCTCACGTTCTGTCACAGCATCTTAGTCTCAGCGTACGTCACGCATCTTTCCCTCACGTTCCGTCACCACATCTTTTCCTCATTTTACGTGCACAGCATTTTCCCTAGCGTTCTGTAACTCATCTTCCCCTTCGCGTTCTGTCACAGCATCTTTCCCCTAACGTCCGTAAGCATCTTTACTCATTATGTGCCATTTCACACATCTTTTCCCTCAGCGTTCTCTCACCACGCCTTCCTCACAGTTATGTCACAGCATCTTTTGCTCATATCACAGCTATGCTCAGTTCTGTCACAGCACGGTTACTCGCGTTCTGTAGCAGCATCTTTACTAACCGTTCTGTCACAGCATTCTTTACTCAGCGTTCTGTCGCAGCGTTTGCCTCACCGTTCTGTAGCCATACATCTCTTGCTAGCGGTCTCTGTACAGGCACTTTTGCTAGCGTCTCTGTCACAGCGCCTTTACTCACCATTTCTGTCACAGCATCTTTACTCAGCGTTCTGTCACAGCATCTTTGCTCAGCAGTCATGTCCACAGCATCTTTTACCCTCACGTTCTGTAGGCGTAACATCTCTAGCGTTATGTACACAGCATCTTGCTCAGCGTTCTGTCACAGCGCCTTTTTGCTCACCAGTTCTGTGCACAGCATCTTTGCTCAGCGTTCTGTCACAGCATCTTCCCTCACCGTTCTGTCAGCATCTTACTCTACCGTTCTGTCACAGCATTCTTTACCTCTCACGTCTGTGTCACAGCATGCTTACTGCACCAGTTCTGTAGCCGCGGCACCTTTGCTCACCGTTCTGTGCAGCACGTTCTTCTAACTGGTCTGTAGCAGCATCTTGCTCAGCGTTCTGTCACAGCATCTTTACTAACGTTCTGTAGCAGCGTCTTTGCTCACCATCTGTGGCCAGCATCTTTACTACACCATTCTGTCGCCGGCTTTGCTCACCGTTCTCTAGCCACCCTACTCACCGGTCTCTCACGGCCTTTTACTCATTTCTGTGCACAGCATCTTTGCTCACCAGTTCTGTAGCCAGCACCTTTACTCGCGGTATCTGGCCGCAGCACCTTGCCCCCTCAGCAGTTCTGTCACAGCATCTTTCCCTCACCGAGTTCTGTCACAGCATCTTTCCCCCTAAGCGTTCTGTCACAGCATCTTTACTCACAGTTCTGTCACAGCATCTTTACTCACCATTTTCTGTCGCAGCGTTTCTTCCTCACCAGTTCTGTCACAGCATCTTTACTCACCAGTTCTGTCACAGCATCTTTACTCACCGTTCTGTCACACCACGCCTACTCGCCGGTCTGTCACACGCTTCTGCTAGCCGTTCTGTCACCAGCCTTGCCCTCACCGTGTTCTGTCACACCACCCTTTACTCACCGTTCATGCACAGCATCTTTACTCACCGTTCTGTCACAGCATTTTTACTCACCAGTTCTGTGCACAGCATCTTTACTCACAGTTCTGTAAGCATCTTTCCCTCAACGTTCTGTCAAGCATCTTACCTCACAGTTCCAGTCACAGCATCTTACTCACCATTTCACGTCACAGCATCTTTACTCATCCGTGGCGATCTTTCCTAGTTCCACAGCATCTTTACTCATCACTTGGTAGCAGCATCTTTACTCAAGTTATCGTAGCATCTTCTTCACCTAGCGTTCGTAGCGCATCTTTCCCCTCGGCGTTCTCTCACAGCACCTTTTACTCAACGATTCTGTAACGCATCTTTCCCTCGCGTTCTGTAACGCATCTTTCCCTCGCGTTCTGTAACGCATCTTTCCCTCGCGTTCTGTAACGCATCTTTCCCTCGCGTTCTGTAACGCATCTTTCCTCTCGCGTTCTGTACGCATCCTTTCCCTCCGCGTTCTGTAACGCATCTTTCCCTCGCGTTCTGTAACGCATCTTTCCCTCGCGTTCTGTAACGCATCTTTCCCTCGCGTTCTGTAACGCATCTTTCCCTCGCGTTCTGTAACGCATCTTTCCCCTCGCGTTCTGTAACGCATCTTTCCCTCGCGTTCTGTAACGCGCCTTTCCCTCGCGTTCTGTAACGCATCTTTCCCTCGCGCTCCTGTAACGCATCTTTCCCTCGCGTTCTGTAACACATCTTTCCCTCGCGCTCTGTAGTACGCATCTTTCCCTCGCGTTTAACGCATCTACAAACGCCGCTGAACAGGTTTAATTATGTAGAAACCTCGATGGAAATGTGGCAGAATCAGGGTTGTTGATGATGAAGGTTCATGTTCATGCAATTATTTAGAGATTATTTTGATAAAGTTGCAATAAGTATTGTAGTAGCCAAGATAATAATGCAGACGTTCATTTTAAATTAGAATCAACTTGTCATTTTGTAAAGTGCAAAATCTTGCATTGCAGGAATCAGCGTTTAGGATTAATTCTGCATGCATACTTCCAGACATGGAATAAAATGCCTGGATTATGTCAAATCTATAATTTAATACCTGGTTTGATTTTTGCATTATTGTTACACTTACTAATTAAAGAAATTACTCTAATATTCATGATTGTTCCACAGGAATCTTGTTTCTAAGTATGTTTGTTTGTCACATTTGCTGTTTGGGTTTAAATCCCAAAGATAAAGCGAGACGTATAATCTGATGAAATGAAATATCATACAGTAAATCAGCGCTCTGAGAGAGAGTGTGTGTTTTCCGTCTCTCTGATCATCTATTTTTGGCGCTTGTGCACATTACACATGCTCTCTTTGCTCTCTTGTCATCGCTCTGAACCCAGCGACCTCATTTCCTATCCTCACAACTCAACATCTCAAATCTCATATTTTATTTACTGGCCGGACCAATGAATCAGATGCTATTCATATTAAAGATTCTTCAAGAATAAATTAAGAAATATTTAATATTCCACAGTTTCTGGGTCGCTAAACAATTAAGCAAATTAGTGACACGCTTTATACAGATTCTCATTAGAAAATGTTTTTTCATACTGGAGAAAATAAGCATCATTTCTAAAACTTACATTTGAACAAAGTATTTATAATGTTACAAAAGATTGTATTTAAATTACATGCTGTTTTTTTAAAACTTTCTATTCATCAAAGAATTGGGATCAGTATCAGTGTCCACAAAAATATGATTTTCAACACTGATAATAATCATAAATGTTTGTTGATCATCAGATCCTCATATTAGAGTGATTTGTGAAGGATCATGTGACTCTGAAGACTGGAGTAATGATGATAAATTCAGCTTTGATATCAGGAATAAATTACACTTTACAGCATGATTTACACTGGAGTAATATTTCACTGTTTTACTGTATTTTTTGCATCAAATAAATGCATTTATTGCATTATTCAGCATTATTTATTCTGTGTTCTTTGTCTTCCATTTAAAAATGTGATTCTGATCATCATGTTTATTTCTCACTCATATTGTTCAGCATTTTATATCATTTGTAGCATCTTGTACCAAAGGCATTTGCATCCGTGTTCTGGAATATTAAGCCGTAACACAATCTGCGTTGAGGTTAAAGCTCATCAAACGGATCTCAATCTAGTAGTTAAATTCCCAATCTGCGCTCCGCTCGCCTCCTCCCCACGAAGGGTTATCGCTCGGCCCGAGGCTTCGGGAGCCACACACTCACGCGTCGCACTCCCAGACACAGACGAGCTCAAACACACCGAGTTATGGATGTAGGATGTTTGGTAGATCACTCATATTTCCCTTATTGTCTTAAATTGTGCTGCACATGTGAAGCGCCGCTTTCTGATGTTGCTGTTGTTTTTCCTCAGCAAATGTTGGATTCCAACCTCAGCAATTTGATCAAGAGGAACAGCGAGCTGGAAAACCTCATGTGCGAAGCTGATCCAGACGTGTCAACATGTGGAGGTAAACAGATGTAATGGAAACAATATGATCTTGACTTGTGAATGTTGCAGTCCACTGTAAAATATAAAAACTGATGAAAAAAGGAAGTGAGTTTGAACTTGTGAAATGTATTTGTTTTACTTATTTATCACAAAATACCAATGTTTGTATTTGTATTAATCACTTGTAAGCTGTAAAACATGCTGATTCTCTGATTGGATGAGCCGTTGTCATGAATGTTATTGTTGTGGCATAAAAGCCATCGGACTGTAGTTGTACCTGGTTTGCCACTTCACTCTATTGCCCTGTTTTATGGAGGAAGTTGTTTGTTTGCACAAATCATGTTGTTATATTGGACATAATTTCCGTTGTTCTGCTTCCAGCACAGACCGCGGCTCATCAGGAGAGCAAACTGACGGAAGAGTGCGACACGCTGATAAACATCGTTCAGCAGAGGAGACAAATCATCGGCACCAAAATAAAAGAAGGAAAAGTACGATCATCAACATCATTATCACATTTGTAATGAAATCAATGCCAAAGATGCGTTCAATTGATTAAAAGTGACAGTAAAGACAATTATAATGTTACAAAAGATTCTGTTTCTCTTTCTATTCAGCAAAGAATCCTGAGAAATAAAATGTATCAGTTTCCACAGAAACATGTTTATATAACAATAAATATAAAACACTGATAATAATCATAAATGTGTGTTGATCATCAGATCCTCATATTAGAGTGATTTGTGAAGGATCATGTGACACTGAAGACTGGAGTAATGATGATAAATTCAGGAATAAATTACACTTTACTGTATATTCACATAGAGAACAGATGATTTACACTGGAGTAATATTTCACTGTTTTACTGTATTTATGATCATAGAAATTAAGCTTTTGTAACATTATAATTGTCTTTACTGTCACTTCAGTCACATCCTTGCTGAATAAAAGTAAACACCTCTATGAAGCATTATAAAGCCTCTTATGTGCTGATGTTTTAATGCTGAGTTGTTGTGAAATGGGAAAGAACAAAAGGCTTTGGGATTTTCTCAGAGGAAACTCTGCTTCCTTCCTCACTGCACGTCAGGGTCAGAGTTCACTAATGTATCGCCAGAGCCTGAGGTTATTATTCAGGCCTTATGACAATACAAATTTAGTTTTCACATCTGAATTTATGTTTACACAATAATCTTTTATATTTTATGACAAAATGGAGGATAATTTGCTGGTTTAGAAAAGTCTGTGTGCACGTGTGTATCTGAACGTTTTCAGTCCCCTAACATGTGTGTGTGGTGTGTGTAGGTGGTTCGTGTGAGAAGGCTAGCTCAACAGATCGCTAACTGTAAGCAGTTTGTGGAGAGATCATCTTCGCTCATCGCTTAAGCGGATCAAGCTCTGAAAGAGACGGACCACGCTCGATTCCTGCAGACTGCAAAGAGCATCTCCGAGAGGTGACGAAACATGACACCCCTGACTGTTAGACACGCCCCCTACTGTTAGACACGCCTCTACTGTTAGACACGCCTCTACTGTTAGACACGCCTCTACTGTTAGACACACCTCTACTGTTAGACACACCCCTACTGTTAGACACGCCTCTACTGTTAGACACGCCTCTACTGTTAGACACGCCTCTACTGTTAGACACGCCTCTACTGTTAGACACACCTCTACTGTTAGACACACCCCTACTGTTAGACACGCCTCTACTGTTAGACACGCCTCTACTGTTAGACACCGCCTCTACTGTTAGACACGCCTCTACTGTTAGACACACCTCTACTGTTAGACACACCCCCACTGTTAGACACGCCTCTACTGTTAGACACGCCTCTACTGTTAGACACGCCTCTACTGTTAGACACGCCTCTACTGTTAGACACACCCCCACTGTTAGACACGCCTCTACTGTTAGACACGCCTCTACTGTTAGACACGCCTCTACTGTTAGACACGCCCCATACTGTTAGACACGCCCCTCCTGTTAGACACGCCCCTCCCTGTTAGACACGCCCCTCCTGTTAGACACACCCCTCCTGTTAGACACACCCCTCCTGTTAGACACGCCCCTACTGTTAGACACGCCCCTACTGTTAGACACACCCCTCCTGTTAGACACGCCCCTCCTGTTAGACACGCCCCATACTTTTAGACACGCCTTAATTAGTTTGTCTTAACCAATTTCATGTTATATAATTACAGAGTCTCCATGGCAACCGCGTCCCTCACAGGTCCTGATTCCAGAGATCAACCTGAACGACTCGTTCGAACGCGTTCGCTCTGGACTTTTCCAGAGAGAAGAAGATGCTGGAAGGTCTGGATTACCTCACAGGTTAGTTCAATGCTCAACTCGGTTTGAATGTGAAATAATGCAGCTATTATATTTAAGGTTCTATATTTATCATTGTTTATTTCTTAACTATATTTATTGTATTTTTGGTTAAGACATATCAAAACCATACAACACATAAACCAACACCTACTCACTAACACATGCTTTCCACAACATCTAACAATACCAACATATACAATATATCAACATATACACAAATGGAAAAACAATAGATTCTAAAAGTAGATTCTCCTTGCTCAGAGTAATTCAGTCTCTTCTTCAAGAACTTATCCAACATAAATGTTTGATTTTCCCCTGCATGTGTTTTACTCTGCTGATTCAAGAAATTCTTTCAACATCGTGTCTTTATTTTTCTATTATAAATGATATTTTTTCTGATGTCATGTTGCTGCAACAGTTTGAAGATAATGTCTTGCTAATGAAGTGACGGCTTTATCTGCCTGAGCCAGAACCGGGTCTCTGGGTGCGCATAAGGAGAGCTGGGTACAGATGTGTAAAACTATACTCCGGCTCGCCACATCACCATAATACTGGCTATATCCAATATAACTCAACATTAGGGCTTTTCATGTGCTTGTCCTTATTTTTCCTTCTGATAATGGCTTACAGCTTATGAAAACCCCAAATTCAAAATTAGAATATTGTGAAAAGGTTTTCAGCTCTAAGCCATTATCATCACAATTATAACAATTAAAGGCTTGAAATATCTCATTTTGCATCTATATAATATATTAGTTTCACCTTTTAAGTTTAATATTTTTTTGCACAATATTTTAATTTTTAGTTGTAGTTGTTTGTTGTACGGTCACATGTAACAGTCTCACGTTTCCACTCATGATGGTATTCATCATATTGGTCGTGTGATGTTTATCGGTATCATATGTTATATATATAAAAACTCCACATGAATTTTTACAGCTGTATATTCTCTTTTGTGTGAGCGTTTGTGTTGGCAGTCAGATTTTATTTAAATAATAATAAATCAATTATATTCAATTTTAAATGAATATTGCAAGTAAACAACGATAGCTCAAATTTAGAAAAACATTTTTTATTAAAGCTCTGCATGTATTATTATGTTGGCTACGCCTATGTGTCTGAGTAATGTTGTTTAACTGAAGAGCACATGTTACTGCATGTACACAGGTCAAGCGTGTGTTTCTGGCCTTTTGCACACAGTGTGAATAATACATGCGGTGGCATGAATACTGACACACACGTGAGATGACCTAACATGAGATTGAGTTATACACTGTATGCTTAAAACAAGCTAAATTATCTATCTACCAATGTTAATTCAAACAGAAACAAGATTATTTTTTCTGACCCCATTGGCAGATAATGTTGCTTGTTTTAAGCAACAACTCACTTTCTTTTGATTTATTTCCACAGAAAACAAGACATAATATCTTATGGCATTTTACTACTTAAGTAAATACATCTTGATTTAAAAATTTGTAGATATTTGGACTGGAAACAAGACAAAAATACTGAGGAAGTAAAGCATTTTTTGCAGTGTAAAGTCTCTGGGACTGAAATGTGTGTGAAATGTGTTATTTTGTCTCAGCTCCGAATGCTCCCACCATCCGCGAGGAGCTGTGCACGGCCTCTCACGACACCATCACAGTCCACTGGACATCAGAGGACGAAGTTCAGTGTGGTGTCATACGAGCTCCAGTACACCATCTCCACCGGCCAGGCTAACGTCGTCAGTGAGTAACCCAGCTGACACAAACCTAAGCTCGCTCCGTATGAGCCGTCTGTAACACACTGTCTGTACCACAACACCCCGTCTGTAACACACTGTCTGTACCACAACACCCCGTCTGTAACACACTGTCTGTACCACAACACCCCGTCTGTAACACACTGTCTGTACCACAACACCCCGTCTGTAACACACTGTCTGTACCACAACACCCCGTCTGTAACACACTGTCCGTACCACAACACCCCGTCTGTAACACACTGTCTGTACCACAACACCCCGTCTGTAACACACCGTCTGTACCACAACACACCGTCTGTACCACAACACCCCGTCTGTAACACACTGTCTGTACCACAACACCCCGTCTGTAACACAACACCCGTACTGTAACACACTGTCTGTACCACAACACCCCGTCTGTAACACACTGTCTGTACCACACTGCCTGTACCACAACACACCGTCTGTACCACAACACCCCGTCTGTAACACACTGTCTGTACCACAACACACCGTCTGTAACACAACACCCCGTCTGTAACACACTGTCTGTACCACAACACCCCGTCTGTAACACACTGTCTGTACCACACTGTCTGTACCACAACACACCGTCTGTACCACAACACCCCGTCTGTAACACAACACACCTGTCCGTAACACACCGTCTGTAACACACTGTCTGTACACACAACACCCGTCTGTAACACACTGTCTGTACCACAACACATCGTCTGTAACACACTGTCTGTACCACAACACACCGTCTGTACCACAACACACCGTCTGTAACACACCGTCTGTAACACAACACAGCGTCTGTAACACACCGTCTGTAACACACCTGTCTGTAACACAACACACCGTCTGTAACACAACACACTGTCTGTAATACACTGTCTGTAAAACACTGTCTGTAACACACCGTCTGTAACACACCGTCTGTACCACAACACCCCGTCTGTAACACACTATCTGTACCACAACACACTGTCTGTAACACAACAACCCCGTCTGTAACACACTGTCTGTACCACAACACCGTCTGTACCACAACACACCGTCTGTAACACACTGTCTGTACCACAACACACCGTCTGTACCACACACCCGTAACAAACACACCGTCTGTAACACACTGTCCGTAAAACACAGTCTGTAACACAACACTGTCTGTAACACAACACAGTGTCTGTAACACACTGTCTGTAGCCACTACACACTGTCTGTACCACAACACACCGTCTGTACGCACAACACACCGTCTGTAACCACACTGTCCGCATAAAACACCGTCTGTAACACACCATCTGTAACACAACACACTGTGACACACATCTGTACCACAACACACCGTCTGTACCACAACACAACGTGCTGTACCACAACACAACGTCCTGTAACACACTGTCCGTAAAACACCGTCCGTAACACACCGTCTGTAACACACCGTCTGTAACACACTGCTGTAACACACCGTCTGTACCACAACACACCGTCTGTAACACACTGTCTGTACCACAACACACCGTCTGTACCACAACACCCCGTCTGTAACACACTGTCTGTACCACAACACCCCGTCTGTAACACACTGTCTGTACCACAACACACCGTCTGTACCACAACACCCCGTCTGTAACACACTGTCTGTACCACAACACCCCGTCTGTAACACACTGTCTGTACCACAACACCCCGTCTGTAACACACTGTCTGTACCACAACACCCGTCTGTAACACACATATCCGTCTGTAACACACCGTCTGTAACGCACATGCTCACGACACCCAATCTGTAACACACTGTCTGTAACACCCATCGTAACACACCCGTTGTAACACACTGTCTGTACCACAACACCCGTCTGTACACAACACACAATGCTGTAACACACCGTCTGTACACACAACACACCAGTCTGTAACACACCGTCTGTAACACACTGTCTGTAACACACCGTCTGTAACACACCCGATACTGTAACACACTGTCTGTACCACAACACACCGTCTGTAACACACTGTCTGTACCACAACACACCGTCTGTACCACAACACACCGTCTGTAACACACCGTCTGTACACACGTCTGTAACACACCGTCTGTAACAAAACACAGCATCTGTAACACACCGTCTGTAACACACCGTCTGTAACACAACACACCGTCTGTAACAAAACACACCGTCTGAAACACACTGTCTGTAAAACACTGTCTGTAACATACCGTCTGTAACACACCGTCTGTACCACAACACACCGTCTGTACCACAACACCCCGTCTGTAACACACTGTCTGTAACACAACACACTGTCTGTAACACAACAACCCGTCTGTAAAACACCGTCTGTAACACAACACAGCGTCTGTAACACACTGTCTGTACCACAACACCCCGTCTGTAACAAAACACACCGTCTGTAACACACTGTCCGTAAAACACCGTCTGTAACACACTGTCCGTAAAACACAGTCTGTAACACAACACACTGTCTGTAACACAACACAGCGTCTGTAACACACCGTCTGTAACCACAACACACCGTCTGTACCACAACACACCGTCTGTACCACAACACACCGTCTGTACCACACTGTCCGTAAAACACCGTCTGTAACACACCGTCTGTAACACAACACACTGTAACACACTGTCTGTACCACAACACACCGTCTGTACCACAACACACCGTCTGTACGCACAACACAACGTCTGTAACACACTGTCCGCAAAACACCTGTCTGTAACACACCTGTCTGTAACACAACACACTGTCTGTAACACAACACACTGTCTGTAACACAACACACTGTAACACAGCGTCTGTAACACGGCCTCTGTAGCATGGCGTCTGTAACGGCGCGTCTGTAACATGCCATCTGTAACTGGCGCTGTCGCTGCACGTCCGCAACTCACCGTCCGATCACTCGCTCCGTGACTCACCGTCCGTACGCACCGTCCGAACTCACAGTCTGTGACGTATCGTCCGGAACGCACCATCCTTAACGCACTGTCCTGTAACGCACCGTCCTTAATGCACCGTCGACCACTGTCGTAACTCACTGTCGACTCACTGTCGTACTCACCGTTCGCACCACCGCTCGTAACTCACCGTCTCGGACTCACCGTCTCGAACTCACCGTTCGGACCCCACCGTTCGCGAACTGCACCGTCTCGGACTCACGTCCCGCACCACCGTCCGCAGACCCCACCGTCCGGACCACCGCCGCGCTCACCGCCCGTACCACCGTCCAGACTCACCGCCCCTCACCAGCCGCACCATCGCCCCAACTCATCGTCCCGTACCACCGTCATCGTCCGCACCCGCACCGTCCGTGAACGCACCGTCCCGCACGCGACCGTCCGCAAATCACCGCCCGCACGCACGGCCGAAACGCGCACCGGCCGTAACGCACGCGTCCGCAACGCACCGTCCGGCACGCATCGGCCGTAGCGCACCGGCCATAACACACAGTCTGTCACACATCGTCCGTAACTCACTGTCTGGAATTCACCGCCGCACATCGCACCGTCCATTACACCGTATCCGACTCTAATGGCGTGATCTGAAAACACAGAACTTGATTTTATTATAAATCCAGCGCTTCATAAAGCACTGCAGGGGATGTGATTGTGAGGGTATTATGACACAAAAGCAAAACAGAATTTAGCCAGAAGTGTGTGTGTGAGTTTTGTATCTGCGTAGATGTATGGATTAGACAGAAGTAGAGCAGATTATCTGTACAATATGAGCGTAGACTAGCCTGAAGAGACACAGAGAGAGAAGCTTACTGAGTGAATAAGGTCACATCGTGCTTAAAGAGCAGCGAGCCGCTGTGGCGGGTGTAATGCAGAAGTGAAGCGCGGGGACATGAGGAGCATCTCTTGCTGCCGTTATCATCATCGTGTGTGTGTGTGTGTGTGTGTGGAGAGAGAGGCAGTAATAGATGTTTACTTGTATGCTTTTGCTCACTCAATCCCCATGTGTGTGACGTTTAAGTCATTTTATTAAACCCGCCTTCTCTCGTCTCTCGTGCACGTTACACACACTGCACACACACTCCAGACACGCTATCCCGTCTGACTAACTTAAGTCATTTATTCACAAATATCATTGTGTGAATTGATCTGAATTTTATGTGTTGTGTGCATTGTATAAACATCAGTGCCCCTCAGATTTTGTGATCTTGCAATTTATGCATTATTTGAATTTCCAGGCTGCAATTCCAACATTTTTCCACAAAAAAATTCTCTATCTGTAAGTATACAGTAAATATGGTGTATATACACCTGTTCACGGGTTTATGTAAATTTTAGGGTAGGTGATGTCACTAATCCGGGAGGAAGCTCTTGTAGTTCATACCAGCCGTTTGTAGTAGTCCTTAGAAAGTGATTTCTGTAAAAGCAAATCTCTCCTTTTGCTCTGAACTTTTAGCGTCGTAACTTTGCAGATGTTGTTTATGATCAACATTAAGTGACATCATAATCTGTGACCTGTGCTGACGCTCGTGTGGTTCCAGGTCTGTGTAACTCGCTGGACAGTCTGGATGATCGCGCCCAACATTAAGCAGAACCACTACACCGTCCACGGCCTGCAGAGCGGCACCCGCTACATCTTCATCGTGAAGGCCATGAACCAGGCCGGGAGTCGCAGCAGCGCGCCGGGGAAACTCAAGACCAACAGTGAGATCGCACATCCTCATAACACTTACTATAAGATTCAGTAGATACGTGAGGGATCATGATGATCCACACGCTTGTTATCTCAGAATAAACCCCACAGGGTAATCAGGGTCAGGTCACCATCAGCCTGAAGGGGTGAGACACACACACACACACACCGGAAGGGGTTTATTCTGAGATCAATGTTCAGCTGTCAGTCACTGTCCTGGGAACAGATGCCGTCACGGTTTTGAAGTTTACACGGAGATGATCACGTTTTTCAAAACTTGCACCTTGGATCCTGTTTCAGAGTGTGTGTTCTCGAGCTCAAACACTGCTGTGTGAATGAACGTCCAGAACACACTAAAGTCTCTGTCTTCAGTAGAGCGGTGTCGTGTTAGCGGCCTCTGAGTTAATCACTAATGATCTTTACAACAGAAGTGAATCAATCTAAACTAACTTTATTCTAGATCTGCTGTAAAGTCTAAACACTCTCTGTTACTGTAATCTCCTGTTCTCGCTGTCTGTGAAACTCTGTATAAAGCGCTGTATAGATGAAGACTTGACGTTGTTGTTGAATCTCAGGCCAGCCGTTCAAGCTCGACCCAGAAGTCGGCCCACCGCAAGCTGAAGGTCTCTCACGACAGCCTGACGGTGGAGCGTGACGAGGCCTCGTCCATGAAGAGCCACGCCCAGGACCGCTTCGGCTCCGGGAACTACGGGCGTCACCGGGAACGTGTTCATCGACAGCGGACGCCACTACTGGGAGGTTCTGATCGGGGGAGCACGTGGTAACACACACACACACACACGTTTTATATTTCACTTAACCCTCATCCTTTCCTCACTGGTCAAAATGACCCGAAGCCGTAAAATTACACTTTTTTTCCAGAAAGCTTATTTTATATGATATTTTTTTCTATTTTTTAATGCATTTTTTGTTATTTTTTGTTTTATTTATCTTTAAATTACTAGGTTTGATTAAGAAATAGAGTAATTTAAGCACATTCCTTGCATTCTTTCAACTTAAAAATAACTTGCAATGTCATGCATAACCCTTTAAATTCAGCTCTAACTATCTTACATTGGAAGTGTTTGCCGACCTCTTGTGGAATACAGTATTATAACATGATATTTCATGACTCTAGATGGCGCTATATATATATATGGAGCAGAGGAGCTCTTCCGCTGGGTTCTAGAGTCACTTCCATTCAATATGCATTTAGACACACATGTAGACATTATGAAAAAACTTTTATTTTGGATGCAATTAGTCTCGATTGATCGTTGGCCTAGCTACAGTATATTGTAATATGTCACTGTTTGTACTGAATCAGCCTTGGTGAGCAGAACTGACGTCTTCCATCATCTAATAGGTCTGAACTGTAGATGTCACAGCTGTAATGAGAGCTCTGTAATTCCTCACAGGTTTGCGATTGGCGTGGCATATAAATCAGCTCCCAAACATGGCTGGGTGGGGAAGGACTCGGACGCTCGTGGGTCTTGAGCCGCTGCAACACCTCGTGGGCCGTGCGTCACAACAGCAAAGAGTTCCCCATTGAGCCGTCTCCTCACATGCGGCGCCTGGGGGTTCTGCTGGACTCACGACTCCGGGTCGCTGGCGTTCTACGACGCCGCAGGAACACAACACCTCCACACCTTCGACATCTCCTTCTCTCAGCCCATCTGCCCCGTCTTCAGCGTGTGGAACAAGTGCTTGACCGTCCTGACCGGGCTGCCCATTCTCCGACCACCTGGAGACTGGCGACCCGCACGACTGAACCCAGCGTCACGAGCCTCCGTCACACAACTGCTGTTAGCATGCGTCTCAGATGACGTCAGTGTACCACTCAAAACCAGGCCGAAACACGTCAGTGTACCAGAACCAGCGCAAACGCCAGTCAAAACCAGCCCAAAACACGTCTGTGTACCAGAACCAGAGCAAATGCCAGTCAAAACCACCCAAAACACGTCTGTGTACCAGAACCAGTGTAAATGCCAGTCAAAACCAGCCCAGAACACGCTCAGTGTACCAGAACCAGCGCAAACGCCAGTCAAATCCAGCCCAAAACACGTCAGTGTACCAGAACCAGCGCAAACGCCAGTCACAAACCAGCCCGAAACACGTCAGTGTACCAGAACCAGCGCAATCGCCAGTCAAAACCAGCCCAAAGTACATGTCAGCGTACCAGAACCAGCGCCAAACGCCAGTCAAAACCAGCCCAAAACACGTCAGTGTACCAGAACCAGCGTCAAACAGCCAAATGTCAAACCCAGCCCAAACACCGTGCAGTGTATCCAGAACCAGCGCAAACGCCAGTCAAATCCAGCCCGAAAACACGTCCAGTCTACCAGAACCAGTGCAAACGCCAGTCAAAACCAGCCCAAAACACGTCAGTGTACCAGAACCAGCGCAAACGCCAGTCAAAACCAGCCCAAAACACGTCAGTGTACCAGAACCAGCGCAAACGCCAGTCAAAACCAGCCCAAAACACGTCAGTGTACCAGAACCAGCGCAAACGCCAGTCAAAACCAGCCCAAAACACGTCAGTGTACCAGAACCAGCGCAAACGCCAGTCAAAACCAGCCCAAAACACGTCAGTGTACCAGAACCAGCGCAAACGCCAGTCAAAACCAGCCCAAAACACGTCAGTGTACCAGAACCAGTGCAAACGCCAGTCAAAACCAGCCCAAAACACGTCAGTGTACCAGAACCAGTGCAAACGCCAGTCAATAACAGCCCGAAACACGTCAGTGTACCAGAACCAGCGCAAACGCCAGTCAAAACCAGCCCAAAACACGTCAGTGTACCAGAACCAGCGCAAACGCCAGTCAAAACCAGCCCAAAACACGTCAGTGTACCAGAACCAGCGCAAACGCCAGTCAATAACAGCCCAAAACACGTCAGTGTACCAGAACCAGTGCAAACGCCAGTCAAAACCAGCCCAAAACACGTCAGTGTACCAGAACCAGTGCAAACGCCAGTTAAAACCAGCCCAAAACACGTCAGTGTACCAGAACCAGTGCAAACGCCAGTCAAAACCAGCCCAAAACACGTCAGTGTACCAGAACCAGCGCAAACGCCAGTCAATAACAGCCCAAAACACGTCAGTGTACCAGAACCAGCGCAAACGCCAGTCAAAACCAGCCCAAAACACGTCAGTGTACCAGAACCAGTGCAAACGCCAGTTAATAACAGCCCAAAACACGTAGTGTACCAGAACCAGTGCAAACGCCAGTCAAAACAGCCCAAAACACGTCAGTGTACAGAACCAGCGCAACGCCAGTCAACAACAGCCCGAAACACGTCAGTGTACCAGAACCAGCGCAAACGCCAGTCAAAACCAGCCCAAAACACGTCAGTGTACAGAACCAGCGCAAACGCCAGTCAAAACCAGGCCGCGACGGCGACACGCAACGATTCTATTTTCGAAACGGTTTCTATTTTTTCTACGAAGTCGCGCTGGAACAACAAACACAAAGAGTGGCAATGATAACCTCAGGCGCTGTTTATGTGCTTTATTTAATGTTAAAAGCGTGTCATGTGACTCTGAATATCAGTTAGAGCTCCAGTTTTGCAGCTGTAAAAGCAACAATGGAGATTTCACCTCAGATCTTGAAATTAAACAAATGGAAACAAGAACGTTCAAACTGTGAACAAACAAGTTAATTACTTGACAAAGATTGTTTAGTAACTCAGTAGCCTATGTATTTGAATATTGTTAAATGATGTGATAGCCTATTTGTGAATGATTATAGCTACTTATCCATTTCCTTGCGAGTGCCGTCAGGATTTCTCTCGCTGGTGCCGCGAGACTCCGCCCACATGCTCTGATTGGCTTTGGGGTTTGATAGATGTTTACGCATCTCGCAGTCGAAAGTGTGGCAGACGCTGGAATGATTGCGTCGCGTCTGGTGAGGACACGGTGTCAGGCTTTATACACAATTTAAAATATTCAAAACACACATTTCAGTCAATTACAATTTATGCTATATGTCAAATCTTTAAACTGCAAGAGTTTACAAGAAGTAACGTTAGCATAAGTGCACAGGAAAACCAAAAATTTAAAGGGACAGTTCACCTCAAAATCAAATTTTTATCCACTGGCTTTATCCAGTGATTTCTGCGCTGGTGATGTATGCAAATTAGTGCATTTTTAATCAGATAATGCATCATTTGCATATTTAAAAATTTCAGAAAACTTAGCATATATTTTTTTGCAATTCTTAATATAATCAATGATCTGAGCGAGTCTGAGTTATATGATTGTGTTGAGCTGAACAGTGACGTGTTTGAGACGGATGCTAACGCAGGAGTGGAACGGCTCTTCAAACCTGCACAAGAAAATACAGATAGTTCACTATACTATTCCCGGTTTCCCTAATAATATTCGCTTGCTCTACGTAATTAAGCACCTTGAATGGTAGTAGTTGGCATCCGAGCAGAGTTACTGACGACTCTTCTGTCTCCTGCACCTCGAGTCACTTTATTTACTCGTTCTTTAGGGTTAATGATCCGTACGAATGATCCATAAGACATTATTCATGATCTGGAATCAGTGTTTACACTCAAACGATTTACTCTTCTGACCCTCAATATTAGAACAAACAATGATTTGAATGAAGATAGAAGTACACAAACAAACAAAATACAGCACATGTTTTGTTGCATCCTCAGTGCTGAACCTCATCAACTCTATAGACACAGTTTACATAAAACTGGTTTATCTTTGGAAATAAGGTTATTTTATTTGTACAACATTTTGTTAAAGGGTCTATATGTAGGATTGAGAAACCCTTGTTGTAAACTTAAACCTCAATTGACAGGTTTCTCTATCGAAGCTTTTCTGCCACAGAATAAAACATTTTAAAAGGTAATTGCCACTTTATTTCTCAGAATTGCGTTATAAAGTCAGAATTGCGAGATAAAAATGAGCCATTCTGAGGAAAAAAAGTCACAGTTTTGAGGTAAAAAGAAGCAATTCTGAGGAAAAAAGTAATTTGTGAGATAAAAACGAGCAATTCTGAGGAAAAAGGTCATAATTGTGTGACAAAAACCTGCAATTCTGAGGAAAAAGTCAATTGTGAGATAAAAACAAGCCATTCTGAGGAAAAAAGTCACAATTGTGGAGTAAAAAGAAGCAATTGTTGAGGAAAAAAGTCAAAATTGTGAGATAAAAATTAGCAATTCTGAGGAAAAAAGTCACAATTGTGAGACATAAACAAGCATTCTGAGGTAAAAAGTCCCAATTGTGAGACAAAAACCAGCAATTCTGAGGAAAAAAGTCAATTGTGAGATAAAAATGAGCAATTCTGAGGAAAACAGTCTAAATTGCAAGATAAAAACAAGCAATTCTGAGGAAGAAAGTCAATTGTGAGATAAAAATGAGCAATTACGAGGTAAAAAGTAACAATTGTGAGACAAAAACAAGCAATTCTAAGGAAAAAAGTAAATTGTGAGATAAAAACGAGCCATTTAGAGGAAAAAAGTCCATTGTGAGATAAAAACAAGCAATTCTGAGGAAAAAAGTCAAGTGTTAGATAAAAACAAGCATTTCTGAGGTAAAAAGTCACAATTGTGAGACAAAAACTAGCAATTCTGAGGAAAAAAGTCCCAATTGTGAGACAGAAACCAGCAATCCTGAGGAAAAAAGTCAATTGTGAGATAAAAATCAGCAATTCTGAGGAAAACAGTCTAAAATGCAAGATAAAAACAAGCAATTCTGAGGAAGAAAGTCAATTGTGAGATAAAAACGAGCAATTACGAGGTAAAAAGTCACAATTGTGAGACAAAAACTAGCAATTCTGAGGAAAAAAGTCCCAATTGTGAGACAAAAACCAGCAATTCTGAGGAAAAAAGTCAATTGTGAGATAAAAATGAGCAATTCTGAGGAAAAAAGTCAATTGTGAGATAAAAACGAGCCATTCAGAGGAAAAAAAAGTCACAATTGTGAGGTAAAAGAAGCAATTATTGAGGAAAAAAGTCAATTGTGAGATAAAAACAAGCAATTATGAGGAAAAAAGTCATAATCGTGAGGTAAAAATGAGCAATTCTGAGGAAAAAATCACAATTGTGAGACAAAAACTAGCATTCTGAGGAAAAAAAGTCCATTGTGAGATAAAAACAAGCAATTCTGAGGAAAAAAGTCAATTGTGAGATAAAAACAAGCAATTCTGAGGTAAAACGTCACAATCTGCTGAGACAAAAACTAGCAATTCTGAGGAAAAAAGTCAATTGTGAGATAAAAACAAGCAATTCTGAGGTAAAAAGTCACAATTGTGAGACAAAAACTAGCAATTCTGAGGAAAAAAGTCAATTGTGAGATAAAAACAAGCCATTCTGAGGAAAACAGTCAAAATTGTTAGATAAAACAAACAATTACCTTTTCTATGTTTTTATTCTGTTGTGGACACAAGCTAGTTCACACATTGGCAATAAAAAAGTGATTAATACATGACCAGTTCTTGCATACAGCCCTTTAACACTACCAGTCTTATTCAATGCCGAGTGATTGACATGTCTGCAGTCGACAAACACTTAATATATCATTCCTGCACTCCTGTGTGTCGCTTTACTCGGCAAGAAAACTGTGACGTTTCAGTTGATTAATTTAATTGTTTGGTCCCGCTTTGCTTATCATGTGTGACATGAAAGTATGGATATATATATATCCTAATAGTCAAGTAATTATTTAACTGAGGTTTGTGTTGATAAAAGGATGCTCGTTAATAATCAGTTGAACAATAAATCAATGTTTTGTTAGAAATGTCGTATTGCAGATTGAGCTGCACTTATGCATGATTTTATTTACCCCTCCTTTTTTTGCCCTTTTCTGGAAATGCTTCTAACATCTTGTTCAATGTACAGTGTTACAATTATATTTTGTATTTTAAATGATTTTGAGTTAATTTTCTTTTGTTGAAAATGTCCTGCCCTGGAATAATAAACTAGTTTGTCCCATTATCAGTTTGAATGCCTCTAAATATTCACTCCAAAACATTCAGATATTTGTTGTGTACGAGTTGTGGAAGATTAAAATACTGAAGAAGATTAAAATGAAACAGTTTAAAGCTTTTAAGCTTTATAGGCTCCAATTATTAATATATATATATATATATATATATATATATATATATATATATATATATATATATATATATATATATATATATATATATATATATATATATTATATGCTGTTTTTTTTTTGCTTTTTGTATTCATCAATGAATCCTGAAAGTTTCCAAAAAAATATGAAGCAGCTCAACTGTTTTCCAACACTGATAATAATCATAAATGTGTGTTGATCATCAGATCCTCAGATTAGAGTGATTTGTGAAGGATCATGTGACACTGAAGACTGGAGTAATGATGATAAATTCAGCTTTGATCACAGGAATAAATTACACTTTACTATATATTCACATTGAGAACAGATGATTTACACTGGAGTAATATTACTGTATTTTTATCAAATAAATGCAGCCTTGATGAACAGAATAGACTTCAAAAATATTAAAAAGTCAATAATTTTACTAGAATATATTTTCTACAACCATAACACGCGAATTTCTTTACAAATCTACTCTGTTTATTTTGTTTTCATTTCAATAGACCTGAAATATAATGCTGTTTAAATGAATGTATTATCTGGTGGTGACGAGGAAGTGAACGCCGTTCACTGATTGGTCGCCGGCGCATTGACTCCGCCCAACGCGGAAGCAGCGTCCGTGTAGATGACGTGCTGACGTCGATTGTTGTCCATGATGGCGTCTTCCACAGAACAGAGTCTCCTAGAACTCACTGATAAAGAAAACCCGAGAGAAACTCTCACACTGGGACCGTCGTGCTGATCCAATGGCGCCGTTAACGGACAAACAGACCGACTCGGTTCTGGAGATCCGCGCAGCCGCAGAACAGACGCTTCTCCCCGCTGAGGCGAGTCTGCTAACATAACATCCACACACACACAACATTATCATTTATACACACAATTCTGCTGTGTAGTGCACTCGGATCAGCTCCAGCCCTGGGTAGATAGGGTGTGTTATGATCTGTTAGTATGTGTGTGTAAGCATGCCACGTATAACGTCCATTCAGTATGCAAATTAGTCTGTTTAGCTAAACAAGACTTGCATTTAACTAGAATAAAAATAAATGCGTTTAAACTAGGGGAAGGTTTAGTGAAAAACAGGGTAAAAGTGTAAAAAAAAAATTTAGAGTATGATTATACATCTAAAATGCTAATTTAAGTGTAATGTTTTCTTCTTTTTTGTAGTGAACTTTTTAATGAAACTTTTGTCAAATTTGTAAATTAGTTTGTAAACTGTTTTCACATCTTTCTTTAACAATCTATTGCAACAAACGTTCCTTCATCTTAATTAAGTCCACTTTTAACACTATTAACTATTGTCAATTAACTCTCATTAGAGTATTAGTACTGTTAGCTTCGGGTTAGAACAATATGCTGACATAGAGTTGTAAACTTGTAGTTAGTAGAACTAAAGTGGACCATCAAAATAAAGTGTGACTGACTGAATTGTGTTGATGTCTTCTTGATTGATAGTAACGGCTATTTTGCTATAGTTGAAAAGAAATGAAGGTTTTTGAGGAAAACTTCCAGGATTTCTCCATATAGTGTCTTCAATGGGGTCGAAGGTTAGATGTGAGTTTCAGCTTCAAAGTCTCGACAAGATTCAGCCGAGGAATAAGAGTCTGATCTAGACAAACCAGCAACATTTACAACAAAATACACATTTATATACTTTAACCACTAATGCTGGTCTTGCTGGAGCTGTGATGCGACAGCTATTGTGTAATCAGGGTGAAAGGTCAAGCGGGACGTAGATGGAAGTACCAGATCAATATTCAATATTATTGTTGAATATTAAATGAAATGTTGAATATTTGTGTATGTTTCCTCAGCTGCCGATCGAGGACATCTGCGGTCTGACGTCTCGCTCTCTGCGCTCGTGTTTCCAGCCACTCTCCCAGAGTCCACCGAAGAAGCTCTTCTGCAGGGCTTCCAGATGCTGGAGATGGAGAACCACACCATCCAGACGGCACAACAGGTTCTGACACCACACTGACACACACTGGCACACACTGGCACACACTGGCATCACACTGGCATCACACTGGCATCACACTGGCATCACACTGACACACACTGGCATCACACTGGCACACACTGTAGTTTATGTTTTTGTGTCATTTGTTTCATTCCACGAATGCTGAACGACATCATCACATGACTAATGACATCATCTGTCTGTCAGTTCTTCTCCTGGTTCTCGAAGCTGCAGGCTCAGATGGATCAGGATGAAGCCTCTAAGTACAGGTGTGTGTTCGTGTGCGATTCCTACACCTTCTTATTGTGCACACGTCAAAGTTCAAATTAAAATGGTCATTACTATAGACTTTACTATCTTTTGACTATTTCTTAAATGACTGTGAGCAGTTACACTAAAAGCTGATGTTGCGATCAATAGCTGACATTTAATTTAATATTCAACAATATTATTGATCTCCTGCATTATATGAGGACTGAGCTGGACGATGACATCACGGTTTACTCCAGAAGACGCTACATATATATATATATATATATATATATATATATATATATATATACACTATGGTCAAAAGTTTAGGGTCGGTAAGATTTTTTATGTTTTTAAAAGAAGTCTCTTCTGCTCACCAAGGCTGCAATTTTTTGATAAAAAATACACAAAAAACACAGTAATATTGTGAAATATTATGACAATTTAAAATGACTTTTTTATGTTAATATATATTAAAATGTAATTTATTCCTCTGAAAAAAATCATCATTACTCCAGTCTTCAGTGTCACACGATCCTTCACAAATCACTCTAATATGATGATTTTATGCTCCAAAAACATGTATGATTATTATCCATGTTGAAAACAGTTTTTTACATTTTTATTTCAGGATTCTTTGATGAATAGAAAGTTCAAAGAACAGCATTTATTTAATTAGAATCTTTTCTAACATTATAAATGTCTTTACTGTAACTTTTGATCAATGTAACTCATCCTTGATGAATAGAAGTATTGATTTCTTATTTATTTCCCCCAAAAATAAAATACAAATTCTTACTGACCCCAAACTTTTTAAAGGGTAGTGTTTAATGTAACAAAAGCTTTCCATTTCAGATAAAAGCTGTTCTTTTGAACTTTCTATTCATCAAAGAATCCTGAAATAAAAATGTAAAAAACTGTTTTCAACATGGATAATAATCATACATGTTTTTGGAGCATAAAATCATCATATTCAGAGTGATTTGTGAAGGATCATGTGACACTGAAGACTGGAGTAATGATGCTGAATTTTCAGAGGAATAAATTACATTTTAATATATATGAACATAAAAAAAGTCATTTTAAATTGTCATAATGTTTCACAATATTACTGGTTTTTTTGTGTATTTTTTATCAAAATATTGCAGTCTTGGTGAGCAGAAGAGACTTCTTTTAAAAACATAAAAAATCTTACCGACCCTAAACTTTTGACCGCTTGTGTGTATAAATGAAGTAGAATGAATAACTTTATTACAGCAGAAATGAAGCATCGCTGAACTGACTTGAGCTGGACTG
This sequence comes from Hybognathus amarus, assembly GCA_030378365.1. NCBI lineage: Eukaryota > Metazoa > Chordata > Actinopteri > Cypriniformes > Leuciscidae > Hybognathus > Hybognathus amarus. The sequence continues at coordinate 48,719 of JAQIUQ010004630.1, read as the reverse complement.
TGATAAATAAACTGTGTTGTATTATTGTCCTGTAACCTCTGTAAAGCTGCTCTGACACACTCAGAGTAAGTAAAGAGAGTTGAGTATGATCGTTTACTCGCAGGAGGACCCGGGATGTTCTGAGCGGGTATCAGGATCAGTGTGATGCGATCCTGAGTGACGTGAACGCGGCGCTGGAGCGGCTGGACTCTCTGCAGAAGCAGTATCTCTTCGTGTCCACCAAAACCGGGACGCTCCACGAGGCCTGTGAACAACTCCTGAAGGAGCAGGTCTGAGGAGATCTCCTTAATCACACACACACACACACACACACTGATGGGGTAAGGTGTGTATTAATGCTCTCTCTCTGCAGTCAGAGCTGGTGGATCTGGCCGAGAGCATCCAGGAGAAACTGTCGTACTTTAATGAACTGGAGAACATAAACACGGTAATCCGCCGTCTCCTCGAACTCGTGTCCGTCAGTGCGCTGTCGTCTACTAATCGCCTCTCCTCCTGCAGAAACTCAACTCCTCCACCGCTCTCCGTCAACAGCGAGGGATTCATTCCCATGCTTTCCAAATTAGACGAATGCATTGAATACGTGTCATCACATGTAAGTGAAGCGTCCTGTGTCTCTCTCTCTCTCTCCTGTTCCCGCCGCATCGGTCCATCCTCTATAATCTCTTCCTCATGTTCTCTTTCAGCCAAACTTCAAAGATTACCCAGTGTACCTCAGCAAGTTCAAGCAGTGCCTGTCCAGAGCCATGCACCTCATCAAGAGCCACACGGTCAACACCATGCACAACCTAACCAGTCAGCTGACCAAACGAGTGCGTTTACAGGAAGTGAAGCCGTGCTGGTTGTTATATCTCAGTGGGCTGTGTAATTATGTGTGTGTGTGTGTGTGTGTGTGTGTGTGTGTGATTGACAGGATCCGCTGGGCGCGCCGAAACGCAGACAACGCCTTCACGCTCTACTATGTGAAGTTCAGGGCAGCGGCTCCTAAAGTTCGGGTGAGTTCTAGACCTCTTCTCCTGTTTAACCCCAGAATACTCTTCTGTGGAAATGGACTGGTTTATTAAACCTTTTAATTAAAAAAAAACTGTTTGTTGAGGATCATTTTTATTGCATCAGACTTTAATTGACTCATATAGTGAGAATATGGAAACATGGAATATGATGCTTGTAATGTAAATCAATGAGATTTTTAACAGTAAAGCATTAAATGCATATATATACTGCAATATCTGTCAATAATGTCTTAGAAAGATGATATTTAATGCTTAGTTTTATGATCAAAGCTCTGTAGTTTTAAAACGTTTGCAATAGAATAATGATCAGAGAGACGAACAAAGTAGGATTTATAGGGTTTAAAAGCAATAATTCACTAAAACAAATCTCAATTCTGTCATTTATTCACACTCATGTTGTTCCTAACCCTGAATAATTGAGTTCTTCAGAGCAGATCAGTGGATATCTGATTCTGACTGGTTTTGTCCGTCCTTCTGTTGGACTCTCACACATGAATTATGTTGAATATCTGTCAGCTGCAATTTAACTACACAATTAGATAATACCAGTTTAGCTCAACCAGTGACCAAGCAATGCTTCATGTTGTTCAGTGTGTGTGTAAAAGAGCATGAGATATAGTGTCCTACACACACTAGAGGAAATAGATCAAATGATATCTGGTGTGAATGATTGTATATATTATATTTTGTTTGTTTGTTTCAGAGGCTGATTGAGCAAGTCGAACAGCGGTCTGAAATAATCCCAGAGTAAGTGATGGAGAAGGACATCCTTCTTTCATTTACACCTGAAGCTCTGAGCATTGTGGGCAGGTTTGGATCCTCTTCCTTCCTCTAATGAGAGAACTCTTCGTTCAGGTATCAGCAGCTCTTGGATGAGATCCACCAGTGTTATCTGGACCAGAGAGAACTTCTGCTCAGTCCCAGTATAAACTCCACCATCACAGACCTCACCGGCCAGAACAACAAGGATCACTGCGCTCTGGTGAGGGTCCTCTTCTGACTCTCTGTGGGCCAATCAAATCATCGTTAGTTATTCTCTTAGTGTTCTTCTTCCTCTCTTGAGTTTAGGACCGCCCATAGAACCACTGACAGGAAAATGATGAACTTTGGCACAAAGTTAGAGAACAGTTTTTTAACTCTTTCCCTCTGAGCGCCACCAAGTGTCTGAAGTTGCACTTGCGTTTATGATAATAATCAGGATGATTCGATTGCACCATATGTACTGAACGCCTACTTTTTAACACGTTCCTGACGGTTATTCTGATTTGGGAAAAAATCGGTTCAGATCATTGGTTCAGAGAGTTAGGATAAAGCTTCTGGGTAGACCCAACCGTTTCTGAATAACACACGAGCGGATGCGAGGATGCAAAGCTAACTCTCGAAGACAAAGAGCACGTGTCAAAATTAATTTTTTGACGAAGCTGCTTAGACACACACTCTAGTTTCTAATGTTTTATTGGTTAATGTTTTTATCTTGTGTTTTGACCGTGATCTTCAGTACTTCGTTTCGTTCCTTCATGTAAACGTGTGTATGGAATGACACATCGCATGACCTTTCAGTGGATGCAAGGCTGAATCTCCGCAACGCTCTAGTGTATTGAAACATATATTGGTACATGTCAGCACAAGCCTGACCTGAGGATGCTTGCAGAGTTTCGGCTCAGCGCCACCTACTGGTCACGAGATATTAAAAAAATTGGTAATGATCGCCCATGTAGAATTCTGTCTTAAAATGCTGTATTTTTGGAACTCATTTGCATATTGTTATGAAACTCGTATGTGTCTTTGGCACTATGCCCTGAAAGGCCTCAAAAAGTTAACAGACAGCGCCACCTTGTGATCAAATTATTATGACATTTTAAAAACATGCTTATGTTTTTAATCATTTTTGCTTATTTTAACTACGCTGTAAGTTATACCGAGGGCAATCATACCCATTATGTCATATTTGGTCAAAATTGTTGTCCAATATTTTGATTGTCTTTTGAAAACTCACAGAACTTTTTTTTAAACTAATTTTCAGCTGTTTTGGCTAAAATAACAGATATCTTATCATGCCTGTCTTGTGCTTGGCTCTCTTAACTGCTGCATTTAGTTTAGTTTTTACATTAGTCTGAAGTTGTGGAAGTTCAGAATGACCATTTTTGCAGCTCTGCTCTTGTGTTCGCTCTCGACTGAGAGTTGTGGGACATTGTGATGATGTAAGTCCTGATGACATGAGCTCATTCCTGCTAATGTTCATCTGGTGACTGGAGCTGTTGTTGTTTCAGGTGCGCAGTGGCTGTGCGTTCATGGTCCACGTCTGTCAAGATGAACACCAGCTTTACAACGAGTTCTTCTCCAAACCCTCGTCCAAACTGGAGTGAGTACCACAAACCCCTCGGAGTCAAGGATCATCCGAACATGAGAACTGACCCGGGATTATTGTCTTTTTAAAGAAATGAACGCTTTTATTATACAAGGATGTATTCAATTTATCAAAAGTGACCATAAAGATATTTCTATTTAGGGTTTGAAATGAACTTTTTCACTCTCTACAAAATTAAGTTTCTGGCCATTCAGAACTTCTACTTGCCAAAAACTAACCAGATTAACTACAAACAGTTTATATATAATTTCTTATTCAGATAAAGTCCAGTCATCCATCATCTCCTCTTCATCCTCTTCTCCAAACATGTGTTTGTGTGCACAGATCTATACCGTATAAAGAACATTAAAAATGTAGGACGTTGGACAATAACAGACTTTTCTGTTCACCAAATGCTTTTTAATCTTCAGTACAAGTGAACACGTGTGTGTTGTGTTGTGTAGTGATGTGTGTGTTACGCCAGATATGAGCAGGTTCTGTTATACGCTGTGTTTAATATATCATGAGCAGTAATTACACCAACTTCCCCAGCAAAGTGAGTGAACATGATAAGGAATATGTTAGATTGGTGATTTGACAGCGCTAGTGTGTTGATGTTTATAATGCTTCCACATAACACTGCTGTGTGTGTGTGTGTGTGTTGTGTGTGTGTGTGTGTGTGTGTGTGTGTGTGTGTGTGTGTGTGTGTTCAGTGAGCTCCTGGAGAAGCTGTGCCTGTCCCTGTATGACGTGCTGAGGCCTCTGATCATCCACGTGGTTCACCTGGAGACGCTGGCGGAGCTGTGTGGGATCCTGAAGAACGAGATGCTGGAGGACCATGTGCAGAACAACGGTACGCCATCGCCATATAACTAATCATCCTCATCCTGAAATAATCTTAGCCTACTTCCTGAAAGTGCCTTTATTATGCTTTTTTTGGATATGACCTTCTTATACTGTGTATTAAAGCTTTTGTTAAAGGAGTAGTTCACTTTAAACACACTTTTGCTGATAATTTACTCACCCCCATGTCATCCAAGACGTCCATGTCTTTCTTTCTTCAGTCGAAAAGAAATGAAGGTTTTTGATGAAAACATTGCAGGATTTTCTCCATATAATGGACTTCAATGGGTTCCAAACGGTTCAAGGTCCAAAAGACAGTTTCAGTGCAAACTGTTCAAAGGGCTTTAAACGACTCCAGACGATGAATAAGGGTCTTATATCAAGCGAAACGATCACTCATTTAATAAATAAATAACAATAAGTTTTATAAGCTCAAATGCTCGCCTTGCTCTGTTCTGTGATGCGCGTTCGTGACTCTCCTGTTCAAACTCATTAATCAAAATGAACAAATCTTTTTCTGAGTCATTTGGTTCATTCAACGAACAAAACGAACGAATTGACTCTGGAAAAAGATTTGTTCATTTTGATGAACGAGTTCGAACAGGAGAGTCACGAGACGCGCATCACAGAACAGAGCAAGGCGAGCATTTGAGCTTATAAAAAAGATCAATGTGAAAGATAAAAGAGAACTGTCTTCCTGCTGACTCTGCCTAGGGTTGTAACTAATTAGCATAATGCCAGCCTGTGTTCATGATTGGCTGAGCCAGCGTCTCTTAGCCCCGCCCCTCAAACACTAGTGTATCTGAGACTGGAAGAGTTTGTGTCAAGCAGATGCTGATAGGGTGAAACCATGCCATCATCACTGTCCGTATCACTGTGATCAAGAGCTGACAGTCAGATATGATAATGAGCGTTTGCTCTCTGACCAATCACAGCAGAGCAGCTCTCAGAGAGGCGGGGCTTGGAGAGACTGAATCTTTAATCGAAGCGGACACCTATTGTAGGAAACACCAAAACAAGATTAGGAACCGTTAAAATCACATTACCTGTGGAAAACATGAACGGTAGTGAGCATGTCAAATGAACTGGTTTGTAAGTGAGCTGTGATTGGTTGGTGTGTGTCAGCGGTCCAGCTGTCGGCGTTCGACACACTCGTGAAGCAGATGCTGGAGGACGTGCAGGAGCGCCTGGTCTACAGGACACACATCTACATCCAGACCGACATCCTCGGGTACAACCCTGCCCCGGGAGACCTGGCCTATCCCGACAAACTGCAGATGATGGAGGTGAGCCGAGACCCCGAGGAGCTGTGTGTGTGTGTGTGTGTGTGTGTGTGTTCATCACTCAGACGGTTTGATCAGGGAATCCTCATCCTCTGTTTCTGTTGTAGAGAATCGCTCAGAGTCTCAAAGAGGAGCAGATGAAGCTGAGCTCCAGCCTCGTTCTCTGACATTCAGCTGGAGGACGATCACAGGAAGCTCATCGGCTCTGGTGTGTGTGTGTGTGTGTGTCAGGACATGTTGTTTCTGGAATCATCAGATGATAATGTACTCATGAAACTGCTGTTGTTCCCTCAGAGACTCGAGTGCAGAGCTCAGTCTCTCCGGCCAATCTGCATGGCATGTGGTATCCGACGGTTCGAACGACGCTCGTCTGCCTGTCCAAACTCTACCGCTGCATCGACGTGAGATATTCATAATTACACATTCATTACATCGAGCTGTCTGTTGTTTTATGTCCTTTTATAAGACAATCTCAAGCAGTTGAGATAAAAAATAAGTTAAACACCAAAGATAAAATATAGTAATTAGGGTGTTGAATTTAGCTTTATGCTGATTCATCTTATACTCACTCTCATGTTGCTCTAAAGCTTTCTTTTTTGGTAATTTATAGTTATTAACAAGAGCCGTTCAGGGTATCTCTGAAAGAAATACTTAAAGAGATAGTTCTTAGTGTTTCAGGGTCTGTAATAACATGTTTGTCCTATAGAGGGCAGTGTTTCAGGGTCTGTAATAACATGTTTGTCCTATAGAGGGCAGTGTTTCAGGGTCTGTAATAACATGTTTGTCCTATAGAGGGCAGTGTTTCAGGGTCTGTAATAACATGTTTGTCCTATAGAGGGCAGTGTTTCAGGGTCTGTAATAACATGTTTGTCCTATAGAGGGCAGTGTTTCAGGGTCTGTAATAACATGTTTGTCCTATAGAGGGCAGTGTTTCAGGGTCTGTAATAACATGTTTGTCCTGTAGAGGGCAGTGTTTCAGGGTCTGTAATAACATGTTTGTCCTATAGAGGGCAGTGTTTCAGGGTCTGTAATCAACATGTTTTTGTATTCCTATAGAGGGCAGTGTTTCAGGGTCTGTAATAACATGTTTGTCCTATAAAGGACAGTGTTTCAGGGTCTGTAATAACATGTTTGTCCTATAGAGGGCAGTGTTTCAGGGTCTGTAATAACATGTTTGTCCTGTAGAGGGCAGTGTTTCAGGGTCTGTAATAACATGTTTGTCCTATAGAGGGCAGTGTTTCAGGGTCTGTAATAACATGTTTGTCCTGTAGAGGGCAGTGTTTCAGGGTCTGTAATAACATGTTTGTCCTATAGAGGGCAGTGTTTCAGGGTCTGTAATAACATGTTTGTCCTATAGAGGGCAGTGTTTCAGGGTCTGTAATAACATGTTTGTCCTATAGAGGGCAGTGTTTCAGGGTCTGTAATAACATGTTTGTCCTATAGAGGGCAGTGTTTCAGGGTCTGTAATAACATGTTTGTCCTATAGAGGGCAGTGTTTCAGGGTCTGTAATAACATGTTTGTCCTATAGAGGGCAGTGTTTCAGGGTCTGTAATAACATGTTTGTCCTGCAGAGGGCAGTGTTTCAGGGTCTGTAATAACATGTTTGTCCTGCAGAGGGCAGTGTTTCAGGGTCTGTAATAACATGTTTGTCCTATAGAGGGCAGTGTTTCAGGGTCTGTAATAACATGTTTGTCCTGTAGAGGGCAGTGTTTCAGGGTCTGTAATAACATGTTTGTCCTATAGAGGGCAGTGTTTCAGGGTCTGTAATAACATGTTTGTCCTATAGAGGGCAGTGTTTCAGGGTCTGTAATAACATGTTTGTCCTATAGAGGGCAGTGTTTCAGGGTCTGTAATAACATGTTTGTCCTATAGAGGGCAGTGTTTCAGGGTCTGTAATAACATGTTTGTCCTATAGAGGGCAGTGTTTCAGGGTCTGTAATAACATGTTTGTCCTATCAGAGGGCAGTGTTTCAGGGTCTGTAATAACATGTTTGTCCTGTAGAGGGCAGTGTTTCAGGGTCTGTAATAACATGTTTGTCCTGCAGAGGGCAGTGTTTCAGGGTCTGTAATAACATGTTTGTCCTGTCTAGAGGGCAGTGTTTCAGGGTCTGTAATAACATGTTTGTCCTGTAGAGGGCAGTGTTTCAGGGTCTGTAATAACATGTTTGTCCTATAGAGGGCAGTGTTTCAGGGTCTGTAATAACATGTTTGTCCTATAGAGGGCAGTGTTTCAGGGTCTGTAATAACATGTTTGTCCTGTAGAGGGCAGTGTTTCAGGGTCTGTAATAACATGTTTGTCCTGCAGAGGGCAGTGTTTCAGGGTCTGTAATAACATGTTTGTCCTATAGAGGGCAGTGTTTCGGGGTCTGTAATAACATGTTTGTCCTATAGGGCAGTGTTTAGGGTCTGTAAGTTTGTCCTGCAGAGGGCAGTGTTTCAGGGTCTGTAATAACATGTTTGTCCTATAGAGGGCAGTGTTTCAGGGTCTGTAATAGCATGTTTGCCTGCAGAGGGCAGTGTTTCAGGGTCTGTAATAACATGTTTGTCCTATAGAGGGCAGTGTTTCAGGGTCTGTCACAGGAAGCGCTGTCGGCCTGCATCCAGTCTCTGCTCAAGGCCTCTGATGTCATTCAGAAGAACAAGGTGAGGATGAGTCGTTTCAATCAGATCTCACCAATTCACAGATTTTTTTTATTCATTAATTTAGCAAAACTGAAAATATATGTTTATTTAATAATCAAGTCAAGTCACCTTTATTTGTGTATACAGTTTATATAATAGAATTGAAAATTTTAAATATTATCTATATATTAAGAGAGTGAGTGAGAATGAGAGTGAGAATGAGAGAGTGATATTGATTGTTGTGATATTGAGTTGTGAATATAGAACGGTGATTAATCTGACATTACCTGTGCTTAAACGGTTTTAATGCAGACCTTTCGGACCAATCAGAATGGAGTATTCCGACAGACCATTCTGTAATCTAGATATTATTATATAATATTAACAATTAAGTAAATTAATTCTGAAGATTATATTGTATTTTTTGTATATTAACTGTAATCTATAAAAACAGCATTCCTATAGACATGAGAAGTGTCTGATAATGACTGATGTTTTTTTTCTAAAATAAAATTATTGTATGTAAATATTCAAATGTATTATTATTAATAATCATTATTATTTTCTCAGTTGTTTTAAAACTGTAGTGTATGTGAACGTTAGCGTTGTTGTCCCCAGACTCAGATAGACGGGCAGCTGTTCCTCATCAAGCATCTGCTGATCATGCGTGAGCAGATCGCCCGGTCCAGCGCAGACTTCGCCATCAAGGAGTCTCGCTGGACCTGAAGAAGACCCAGAGGTACGAGCTCACGCATGTGTGTAATATCAGTGAATAAACACCAGATGGCAGAGCAACTCCAGTGTCTCTTCCTCAGACGCCGCTTTCAGGTCTTCAACCCCCAGAGCCGTGCACCACTTCTTCCGGCTGAACAGCCATCACGCCATCCTGGAGTTCCTGCTGGAGGTGACGTCTGTGTTCCGTCTGTGTCTCGACTGTGTTCATCTGTGTCTCGTCTGTGTCTCGTCTGTGTTCATCTGTGTTCGTCTGTGTCTCGTCTGTGTTCGTCTCTGTTCGTCTTTGTCTCGTCTGTGTTCTGTGTCTCGTCTGTGTTTGTCTGTGTCTCGTCTGTGTTCGTCTGTGTTCGTCTGTGTCTCGTCTGTGTCTCGATCTGTGTTCGTCTGTGTCTCGTCTGTGTTCGTCTGTGCTCGTCTGTGTTCGTCTGTGTTCTGTGTCTCAGTCTGTGTTCGTCTGTGTCTCGTCTGTGTTCGTCTGTGTCTCGTCTGTGTTCAGTCTGTGTCTCGTCTGTGTTCATCTGTGTTCATCTGTGTTCATCTGTGTCTCGTCTGTGTTCGTCTGTGTCTCGTCTGTGTTCGTTTGTGTCTCGTCTGTGTTCGTCTGTGTTCGTCTGTGTTCGTCTGTGTTCGTCTGTGTATTCTCGTCTGTGTTCGTCTGTGTTCTGTGTCTCGTCTGTGTTCAGTCTGTGTCTCGTCTGTGTTCATCTGTGTCTAGTCTGTGTTCGTCTGTGTCTAGTCTGTGTTCATCTGTGTCTCTAGTCTCGTGTTAGTCTGTGTCTAGTCTGTGTTCATCTGTGTCTAGTCTGTGTTCGTCTGTGTCTCAGTCTGTGTTCGTTTGTGTCTCAGTCTGTGTTCATCTGTGTTCAGTGTGTGTCTTAGTCTGTGTTGGTCTGTGTTGTCAGTCTGTGTTACGTCTGTGTCTAGTCTGTGTTCGTCTGTGTCTCAGTCTCTGTTCATTTTGTCTAGTCTGTGCTCTGTGTCTCATTTGTCTGTGTCTAAGTCTGTGTTTGTCTGTGTGTCTGTGTCTATGTTCATCTTTGTCTAGTCTGTGTTCTGTGTTCAGCCTGTGTCTTTGCTGTGTCTCATCTGTGTTCTGTGTACTTCATACTGTGTCTAGTCTGTGTTCATCTGTGTCTCGTCTCTGTCATTTATGTCTAAGTCTGTGTCTGTGTTCATCTGTGTTCATCTGTGTACACCTGTGTCTAGTCTGTGTCTGTTCTATGTGCTCATATATTGTCTAGTCTGTGTTCATCTGTGTCATCTGTGTTAGTCTATACTTGTCTATGTTCTAGCCTGTGTTCTGTGTGTCTATGCTGTGTTCATCTGTGTTCAGTCTGTGTTCTGTGCTAGTCGTACTGTGTTCTGTGTCTAGTCTGTCGTGTCTGTGTCTTGTCTGTGTTAGTCTGTGTTCTGTGTTCAGTCATGTGTCTAGTCTGTGTTCGTGTGTATTCATCTGTGTTCTGTGTCTACGTCTGTCTTGTCTGTGTTCATTCTGTGTTTTGTGTCTACGTCTGTGTACGTCTGTGTTCATGTGTTCGTCTGTGTATGGTCTATGTGTCCGTCTGTGTCTCATCTGTGTCTCATCCTGTGTTCTGTGTCATCTGTATTTAGTCTGTGTTACAGTCTGTGTTCTGTGTTCGTCTGTGTTCTGTGTCTTGTCTGTGTTCGTCTGTGTTCTGTGTTCATCTGTCTCATCTGTGTTCTGTGTCTAGTCTGTGTCTCGTCTGTGTCTCAGTCTGTGTCTCGTCTGTGTTCTGTGTTCATCTGTGTCTGTGTCTCGTCTGTGTTCATTGTGTCTAGTCTGTGTTCTGTGCCCCGTCTGTGTGCTCGTCTGTGTATGTCTGTGTTCTGTGTCTCATCTGTGTTCATTTGTGTCTCATCTGTGTTTAGTCTGTGTCTCATCTGTGTTCATCTGTGTATCGTCTGTGTCTCATCTGTGTTCTAGTCTGTGTTCATCTGTGTCTCAGTCTGTGTTCATCTGTGTTTTGTGTCTCAGTCTGTGTTCGTCTGTGTTTTGTGTCTCGTCTGTGTTCGTCTGTGTTCTGTGTTCGTCTGTGTCTCAGTCTGTGTTCATCTGTGTCTCAGTCTGTGTCTCGTCTGTCTTGTCTGTGTTCATTCTGTGTTTTGTGTCTCAGTCTGTGTTCGTCTGTGTTCTGTGTCTCATCTGTGTTCATCTGTGTCTCATCTGTGTATCGTCATGTCTTGTCTGTGTTCATCTGTGTTTTGTGTCTCAGTCTGTCTTCATTCTGTGTTCTGTGTTCAGTACTGTGTGTAGTCTGTGTTCATCTGTGTCTCATCTGTGTACTCGTACTGTGTTCTGTGTCTCTCATCTGTGTACTCAATCTGTGTTCTGTGCCCGTCTGTGTTCTGTGTCTAATCTGTGTATAGATCATGTGTTCTGTGCCCAGTCTGTGTTATCTGTGTAGTCTGTGTTCAGTCTGTGTCTCGTCTGTGTTCTGTGTCTCATCTGTGTTCGTCTGTGTCTCGTCTGTGTTCTGTGTCTCGTCTGTGTCATCGTCTGTGTTACTGTGCCCCATCTGTGTTATGTGTCTCGTCTGTGTTCGTCTGTGTCTCGTCTGTGTTCGTCTGTGTTCGTCTGTGTCTCGTCTGTCTTCTGTGTCCGTCTGTGTTCTGTGTCTCGTCTGTGTCTCGTCTGTGTTCTGTGCCTCGTCTGTGTTCTGTGTCTCGTCTGTGTTCGTCTGTGTCTCGTCTGTGTTCGCCTGTGTCTCTGTCTGTGTCTCGTCTGTGCACAGACATCAGGGTTTACTCCAGAGCCGTTATATAAATGAACTAAATTAATAACTTTTTTACCACAGAAATGAACTGAACTTACTTTAGCTGGACTGTGACGCTATTTTTCTTCTGGAAACAAACCTTATGCTTGTAAAGCTGCTCTGAAACGCTCTGTGTTGTGAAAGCGCTGGATAAATAAAGGAGACTTGTGTCTCTGCACCGGATTGCTCATCCGTGACGAGTGATCTGTGTGTGGTTTGAGCCGCTCCTCACGAGCTCGTGTTCTCACAGGGTTCTCCGGAGATCAAGGAGCATTACATCGACTCCAAGAAGGAGGTGGACCGACACCTGAAGTCCAGCTGTGAGCAGTTCATCCAGCAGCAGACACACACACTCGTGGGGAACCTGGAGGACTTCCTCCGCAAGGTCAGAGCCAGAGGGCATTATGGGTCGGCAAACACATTTATAGTGATGGCGCAGTGGATAAGACGCATGCCTTTGGTGTGAGAGACTCGGGTTCGAATCCACTGTGAGACACCAATGTGTCCCTGAGCAAGACACTTAACCCCTAGTTGCTCCAGAGGTGTGTGACCTCTGACATATAGAGCAATTGTAAGTCAGTTTGGATAAAAGCGTCAGCTAAATGAATAAATATTAATGTAAATGGCCAATGAAAACATAAATGGTGTATAGTGAGAGCGATTCTGCTTTTGTTCCATGCTCAAGTGCAAGTTTTTCTTTTTTAAATTACCCCCAGATATAAAATCAGTATATAATTTATTCACTTTTCTACTAAATACTTCTTGATTTAAGAATCTTTGATATTTGGATCAGTGTGTGATGTTGCTGTTCCAGTTCTCCTCTATATCAGTGTCAGTGTTCCTGAACTCCTGAAACGCCTCCATTGAGTTTCTCCCGAACGAAACACATCACAATATTCCTCATTATAATAATTAATGCGCAGAATAAAGGGGCGGGGCCTGGTTGAGTTAGTTAGTTGTGTGTTAAACTGGGGGTTATGGAAAGGCGGGACTTTCCCAAACACACTCAATCACAACACACTGCTCCAGCCGACCAATCAGAGCTCAGTGTGCTTTTCAGGAGGAGGGGCTTCATAGAGACAGGAAGTAAACAGAGCGTTCCTGACAGACTGGGAAGAGAGGAGCCCCAACAATGGAGAATATGAGGAGAATAATCAACATTCAAGCAGGAAAACCTGTTCTAGTGGAGCCTGAAAACATCACGACTCTGATAAAAGGGCGTAATGTGTCTGTTTTAAAAATGATTGAAGTTATTTGTCAGGAGAAAACTATGGAAGCTTGTTTCCACCACAGAATAAATAAATAAAAAGATAATTGTGACTTTTATCTTACAATTGCATTATATATAAAGCATGTATATCTCCCAATTCTGTGTGTGTGTGTGTGTGTGTCACAGGTAGAAGCTTTAAAGACGATGGCTGTTGAAGGAGGGCCGACGTATAACCTGTCGCAGCAGCCGTGGGCTCAGCCTGGTGAGACACATCAATCATAGCTCATAATCAGCCGATACAGTCAAACACTCTATAGTGTCGAAGAGTGAATTTGATGTATTACTTGATATTAATGTGAACAAGCAAATGTGCGTTGCAAAAATATGCTTTTCTTACTTTTAATAAAATAAAAATGTAAAAAAGTCTTGTTTTAATTCTTTTTTTTTTTTTTTCAGAAAACAAGATATAGTTTCATGTCATTTTGCCTCTCTAGTAAATGCTTCTTGATAAAAGATTATTTTGATATTTGGACTGGAAATAAAACTAATATGTAAGAAAGGCATTTTTTGCAGTGAATGTTATTCTGGACCTTCTGGTCTGATTTGTGTAATTAGACCCTAACGAGGCAGAAATGAACTGTCAGGATGTGTGTGTCATCTGTGCTTTCAGCCAAGATTAATGACGTTGTGATGAGCACCTACCGGATCCTGAAGAACAAGCTGCCAATCACCTTGCAGAGCCTGTCCCTGTATCTGGCCAATCAGGACACAGAGTTCATTCTGTTCAAGCCAGTCAGGGTGAGTCACGCTTCAGATCGACTCCTCGTGTTATTGTTTATAAGTCTGTTTTCTTAACGATTATCTGCCTAATCATACAATACTAGTGATGTAATCCAGTCTTGGTTTTAATTGAGTTTTCCTTCGGTCACTGTCATTCAGACGCTGGAAAAAATGCTTTTCTTACTCAGTGTTTCGGTCTAGTTTTCCAATCCAAATATCTAGACATTCTTAAATCAAGAAGTATTTACTAGATGAGTAAATTTACATAAGATATTATATATGTTTTCCCTGGAGAAAAGAAAATCGCGTTTTTGTTTAAAATAAGCAAAATGATCTGCCAATGGGGTTCGAAAACAAAAATAATTATCAAAAATTATAATCTTAATTCGAATGGAAAACAAGATAATCTCTCTTACCGCATTGGCAGATCATTTTACTTGTTTTATGCAAAAACTCACTTTATTTAGATTTTATTTTATTTTTTGTAATTTTACTCATCTAGTAAATGCATCTTGATTTAAGAATTTCTAGATATTTGAGCTGGAAAACAAGACAAATACACTAAGTAACAAAAGCATTTTTCTTCTACTGTCTACAGCCTCTATGGCATCATTAGCATATTGAGGTGGGTTTGGTCAGTGGGGTTTGGAGGCGGGGCCAAGCGCAGGTCATGTGACGCAGGATAACGAGGAGACCGTTTCCTCTGTTCCAGAATAACGTGCAGCAGGTGTTCCAGAGACTGCATGTGTTCCTGCAGGAGGAGTTCAGTGGAGAAGACCTGCAGATCATCGCCTGTCCCTCCATGGAGCAGGTGCAAATATTACAGTATAATATCATATTCATACACCACAGCAGTTTGGGCACAGCAGAGGACTCGTGCTGTCACACACTTCATTCCACCGAGTGCTGTTTGTTTTCATCTTATTTCGATTGAAATTAAGGAACAAAATTATACAAAACGAAAAACCTTTAGTGGACAAAAAACGTCTCCCGCCATATTGGATTCAATCCATTTCCACTTTCTTTGACGGATCACATTTTTTGATATTTTCTTTCTTTAACAGATTAAATTTAAACAAAACAAACAAATAATATCAGAAAATTGTAACAAATATGAGACCGAATAAATGTACTTAAATATCTGCAACACTAGATGTCACTCGCTGCACATGACACCAGCCGACACTCGTGGATCATCAGATCCTCATATTAGAGTGATTACTGAAGGGTCATGTGACACTGAAGACTGGAGTAATGATGATAAATTACACTTTACTGTATATTCACATAGAGAACAGATGATTTACACATCAGATCATTTCATTTTAATTATCAGTGTTGAAAACAGATATTTACATTTTTATTTTATGATTCTTTGATGAATAGAAAGTTTAACCCTCTGATGGTCCTCGGCCACTTCTGACCGAATAATTTTCTGTTTTGAATTATTAAAAATCACAGCTTAATCGGAAGGTTATGATACTTGGTGACTTTTTTGGCATTTGGTATGTGAATACAAAAAAAAATTGAGGTCATGATCCGAGCATGCTAAGTGGTCGTAAAAAAATAGTCACACTCGTGGTCTTCGGTCAGAAATGACCAACCCATAGGAAATGAATGGGAAATTTACAAAAAACTAAAATTCTCAGAATTTTTGTTTGTACAATCTACAAATCGGCCACGATTCTTAAAAGAAGTATACCGCAGTGAACGGGTGACACTCTACATCATCAAGAGTGCAAAAATATTGACAAAAACACAAAAAATTGTATTTATTTTTATAAAAAAAATAATAAAAATAGTTTGAGATTGTTGCAAATATATATTCAAATCCACCAAAAAAAATAAAAAATGTGTTCATAAACAGCTGGAGAATTCACATGCCCTCCATAGAGAGCTGTACATACCATCTAGTGGTTTCACCTTGATTCTACACCTTTTCTCTATACTGTAAACCAATGGTGCTAATTTTCTTCAAAAAATATTTTTTTCCTGAAGGCTTAAGACTCTATATTAAACAAAAATACTGCATTAATATATTAAAAAAAAATAATAATATACAGTATATATATATAGAGAGAGAGAGAGAGAGAGAGAGAGAGAAAAATATATATATTTCCATTAAAAAAAATAGACCATAAATATTACATAAATATTAATACATTCAATCAAATTGTCTAGAAATACTAAATTAAAAAGAATAAATATTATAGAACAAAAATAAATGGTTTTACTGGGATGGAAGAAGTTTAATTTTTAGGCCTCCGGTCACTTCTAACCAGGAACGCCCAGGACGTGACTCATAAAGGGAGACCATCAGAGGGTTAAAAGAACAGCATTTATCTGAAATAGAAAGCTTTTGTAACATGTTCAAACGTTTGTGGTCCAGTAGGAATTTTCATTTTATTTTTGGGGGACATAAATAAAAAGAAAATCAATACTTTTTATTCATCAAGGATTAATGAAATTTATCAAAAGTGACAGTGAATGTTACACAAGATGATGTAGTGATCAGTGTGTGATGATGATGAGTGTGTGATGGTAATGATGAGTGTGTGATGGTAATGATGAGAGTGTGTGATGATGAGTGTGTGATGAGTGTGTGTGATGGTAATGATGAGTGTGTGTGTGGGATGGTAATGATGAGAGTGTATGTGATGGTAATGATGAGTGTGTGATGGTAATGATGAGTTTGTGATGGTAATGATGTGTGTGTGTGTGTGTGTGTGTGTGTGTGTGTGATGATGAGTGTGTGATGGTAATGATGTGTGTGTGTGATGATGAGTGTGTGATGGTAATGATGTGTGTGTGTGATGATGAGTGTGTGATGGTAATGATGAGTGTGTGATGAGTGTGTGTGATTGTAATGAGTGTGTGATGAGTGTGTGATGGTAATGATGAGAGTGTGTGATGATGAGTGTGTGATGAGTGTGTGTGATGGTAATGATGAGTGTGTGTGTGGGATGGTAATGATGAGAGTGTATGTGATGGTAATGATGAGTGTGTGATGGTATTGATGAGTGTGTAATGGTAATGATGTGTGTGTGTGTCTGTGATGATGAGTGTGTGATGGTAATGATGTGTGTGTGTGATGATGAGTGTGTGATGGTAATGATGAGTGTGTGATGATGAGTGTGTGATGGTAATGATGAGTGTGTGATGAGTGTGTGTGATGGTAATGATGAGTGTGTGATGAGTGTGTGATGGTAATGATGAGAGTGTGTGATGATGAGTGTGTGATGAGTGTGTCTGATGGTAATGATGATGAGAGTGTGCTGATGTATGAGTGTGTGATGAGTGTGTCTGATGGTAATGATGAGTGTGTTGTCGTCCTCAGATCAGCCTCCTGCTGTCGGTGAAATAGCCGGAGCTCCTGAACCTTCCAGAGATGCTGGAGACAAACCAATGTTGATCACCACAGACTGTGTTTGACCCATTCCAGCGCTTAAAGACACTGAGCGTGTGTGTGTGTGACATTCATACTAAATCAGTTTGTACAGATTTAAATTATTGGAAGATGGGAATTATGAATTATGTGTCTGTGCTGATTGATGGAGGAGCGAGTCTCATGAATGTCACAGTTGTCCAGCAGGGGTCGCTGTGTGTGTGTGTGTGTGTGTGTGTGTGTGTAGAGTTTTAGGGATGAAAGAGGAGATCTCAGACTGATAAGAGCATAAAGAAGGAGATTTATTATTTCTGCATTAATATCTCTCTCTCTCTCTCTCTCTCTCTCTCTCTGTCTCGTCTCTCTCTCTGATCTTTTTATACATTGAGTTGATGTAATATCTGATATGTGCTGTTCTGTCGGAGTGACTGTGAGCTCCTGAACTAAAGCTGCAGGTTTATGACACACTTGTCCTGACGCGTGTGATTTATTATATTCTACAGAACTGAAGGTTTGTAAATGAGATCTGTCCAGTCGTCACATGATGGAGCATTAAACACTGATTCACATGATCTGTGCAGAAGCTTTTATAAAACTAGCACTATATACGCTTTAGGGCCGACATAAATCTTCATTTTTATTATTCCATAATGGGACATTTCCGTTACTTCAGTGTCTTCAGGAGAAGCGTCATGAGACCTGAAGCTGATTTATGGAATTAATAACTCATATTTGACATCAAAAATATCAAATCTTACATTGAAAATGTGCTGAAGTGAATCCATCAGGAAGTACAGAATATTTACAGTGAAACGGCACATTCTAGATATTGATCTGATATATTTTATTATTAATACTTAGAGATGGTGTGGTGATGGTGCAGTGTGTGTGTGTGTGTGTGAGTGTGAAACAGTGGAGAGTGTGTGTTCTAACAGAGAGGAGGTCTCCACACACACCGATGATGACGACGGCCGCATGTCCTCACAGAAGCTGATTATGATCCACACACACACACACACACACACACACACACACCGTTAGTGTCAGATCGGAATATTCAACCTTTGATTATGATTATATGATTGTGCTATTCTTTGAAGTGTTGCCGTCTGGGTCAAAGGTCACAGATGAAAGCGTGAATCGTGGCATAGCAGGATCCCTATCCCTCACACGCCGACCTCGTGACCCTGCTCACCGCGGGATCGAACCGGGACGTTCCTCGAGGAGTGTGTTTCCATGGCATCATGTGTTTGGGTAACACTTTCATTCCCTTTTTTCTGGATCTCAATCGTCTTATAGAGTTATGGAGACTTTCGACTCGATTTTCGACTCTTTCATGTATGATTAGCATTTTATTTTGTAAACTATAACATTTTATTTTGTAAATTATTTAGTAACTAGCTTCATCTGTGAAACAACTCCTTGCGGTGATGTCATCAGTCCCTCCTCCAATCATTTGTTCCGGTGTGTATCGCCCACACATCACAAACACCGTTTTCTTTTTCTCTGTAAGAAACACAAGAACGTCCTCCTGGTTTTGTGTGTACAGTGCAGTTATTAATATTGTCAAGCATCATCATAAGAACATCACAAGAACAATTGTCATTATTTTCTTATAACCGTTTTCATCATCATTGCCTCTTTAACTTGCACAAAAGTGTGAAGATTAAATATTATAAATTAATTTTTGCAAGCAAGATAATATTTTTGACTGTTTTTTGATGCCATCATTTTTCTGTTTGCTGCAAGAGTTCGAATATAATGTGCTCAGTCACATGACATTTACGACTTGGGTGATTGGCTTAAAATAATGTATCCATGAGCAAAGATGTTTAAATGATAAATAATGCACAATACAGGTTTTACTGGCAGGTAAGAAGCATTTGTGACTGTTCTGAGTTCAGCAGCTGTGCCTGCAGGTGTGCCGAAACCCTCGGGCGAGAACTAAAGACTAGAGGAACAGAAGCTCAGTGAGTGTTTTAGGGATAATGACTGATGATGTCGTCAGCCTTTCCCGCTCTGTCTGAGTTGTGCTGGTTGCCATGGTGATGACCCTGTCATCAACCCTGTCATAACGGTACACCAGTGAGTCAAGAGCTCCAGACGAACACATCAAACGGAGCGGAAGACAACACACACCAGAGATGTGTTCGCGTCTGCAGGAGGAGGGAAACAAAACTGCACCGGGATTTAGAGGTGTGTTTTATTAACCAACTTCAGGAGGAACACATCAACATGTCTAACCAATCAGCTGTTGAGTGAGGCCTATTTATATGCACATTTGACTCGTCTTGGTTTACTCAAGAGTTTTCAGCATCCGTCCCTCACCCCGCCTCCTCACACTCGCCTGCTTACTTTCAGGAACACTGGAGGAAACTCTCGGGCCAAAACACAGAGATCTGAGCCTCTCCTCGGACAGCGCGCTGAATATGCATTCTACCAATTATTTGTCGAGTCAAGTCTCCTTCATCTCTACAGTGCTGTAACAGTGTAGAGTTTCACAGCAGCTTTACAGTGAGAACAGGAGATTACAGTAACAGAGAGTGTTTTGACTTTACAACAGATCTAGAATACAGTTAGTTTAGATTGAGTGATTCACTTCCGTTTGTAAGTAATTAGCAATATTTAAAAATTGTATACAATGTTTAATAGGGAGCCAATGCAGGGTTGACAGAACCGGGTTATATGGTCATACTATGGTCGGTATAGGGACTAACATACATGTTGTTGATTTAGATGAATTAACGAGTTTGCTAAATTCTTCCTCTCCTATAGCAGCAAATGAACCAAATCTTTCCTCAGGGAAACGACGGGGCACCCTGTGATGCGATACTGTAGTAGACAGTTGCATAGTTATAATTTTATCCCTGATATTAGCAATCTTATAAGTGAAGAAATTCATAAAGTCATTACTGCTGCGCGTCTTTTTCGTTAGTTTCTTAATATTTGATTTTTATTTGTTGAATATTGATTAAATGTTTACCCTGAGATGGGTTTGGAAGTTTTTTTTATGTCCTGAATTCGGGGAACAGACACAGTCTCTATATGGTGATCTCTAGGTGAAAGAGTCTCTATGTGATGGGACTTATCTGACCTTGGTGACGCGAGGCCGCTAGCGGACGGTCGATTTCAGCCAGTCTGTCTGCGTCCGAGATCGTCATGTTTGAGCTCTAAGACTATGAGCCGTATTACTGCAGAGAAGAGCAGCACCAGCCCCGGAGGGATGAGTACCATCTCCTCTCAACAGGTCAGGTCTGCCCAAAAAACTTTTACTATTGTCTACGAATTCTATATTATTTGTAATTGAGAACTTGTGAAAGAGTCATTTTCTGAACGGATGGATGGTGTGTTTGTGTTCATTACATTCACAGCTGTTTAATCACTCAGTGTTTAGCAAAGCTCTTGTGAACATCTGGACACACACTGATGTGCCAGGAAGAATGAGCAGCACTGACTGATTGAGTGAGTGTGTGTGTGTGAGTGTGTGTGAGTGAGTGAATCCTGTGAAAGCGCTGCATATACGGCATCATGGAGGCAAGATCACACTGGAAACAGTGTCTCGACCCGCAGGCGTTTGAATGACACACTGAGTCTGAGATCGGGCCAAAACAAATGATTTATTGAGCCGCTGTCAAAGACTCGCGTATATAAACAGCACACACACACACTCGTGTATATAGACATACACCTTCACCTATGAGACTCAAGAACTGCAGGGAACAAGCATCTCAAGCACTATTCTTCAGCATGAGACTTGATTAGAGCCAGATTCCTCTCAGAGTCTTTGACATGTTGGTCTCCGTCACTGTGCTGTTATTACTGTGTGTTTATAGTTCTGCCGGGTTCATTAGTGCTCAGACTGCATATCCAAGAGTAAAAAACTTCTCGTGGAACTCCACGGACGGCACCGGGAACAGAACCTGGAGGAACTACCTGAACGGCACCGGGAACAGAACCTGGAGGAACTCCACAGACGGCACCGGGAACAGAACCTGGAGGAACTCCCTGAACGGCACCGGGAACAGAACCTGGAGGAACTTCCCGGGACGGCACCGGGAACAGAACCTGGAGGAACTCCACGGATCTGCACCAGGAACAGAACCCGGAGGAACTCCCCGGGCGGCACCGGGAACAGAACGCAGTGGAACTCCCCGGACAGCACCAGGAACAGAACACGGAGGAACTCCCTGGACAGTACAGGAACAGAACCTGGAGGAATCCCAGATCACACCGGACAGAACCCAGGAACTCCACAGATCGCAATAGGAACAGAACACGGAGGAACTCCCCGGGCGGCACCGGGAACAGAACGCAGTGGAACTCCTCGTACAGCACCAGGAACAGAACCCGGATGTGCTCGGCACCGGTGCGGATCAGAGACGCCTTCAGGTACATCAACAGTGTGGTCTCGGTTCTGGTGCTGCTGCTCGGGATGCTGGGAAACGTGACTCTTCTGAGGATCATCACAGAACACAAAAGCATGAGAACTGGACCCAATATTCTCATCAGCAGTCTGGCTCTGGGAGATCTCCTGCACATCGTCATCGCGATTCCCATCAATGTTTATAAGGTAACCAATGTTAGGGTAACTCATTACAAGTAACTTGAGTTACGGAGTCAGGTTTCTCTTTCAAGTAACTAGTAAAGTAACGCATTACTTTTAAAAATTGCCATATATTGACAGACAGCTCTCCTGTCCCAATGTTAAGACAAACTGAAGCGTAGTGGCGTTCGATGATTCAATTATATCAGAAACAAAAATAACTATAGATTTTTTTGTTTTTATTGGTTTAAGTAAGGTAAAGTTTATTGGTTTTTATCTTATTGTTCTTTTACCCAGAACAGCAGCAGCTGAAATGTTTGTTTGAGTGGCGCCTTCTACTGTACCTGTACTGTACTCTACTGTACCTCTTCTGTACTCTACTGTACTGTACCTCTACTGTACTCCACCTCTACTGTGCTCTACCTGTACTGTGCTATACTGTACTCTACACCACTGTACTCTACTGTACCTCTACTGTACTCCACCTCTACTGTGCTATACTGTACTCTACACCACTGTACACTCTTCTATACTCTACCTCTACTCTACTCTACCTCTACTGTACCTTTCTGCAGCTCCTGGTGGAGGATTGGCCGTTCGGTGTCCTGATCTGCAAACTCCTGCCGTTTATCCAGAAAGCCTCGGTGGGAATCACAGTCCTGAGTCTCTGCGCTCTGAGTATCGACCGGTGAGTCTTTTACATCAGTGCTTCTTTAATATTTCATATTGAATTTTACATTCCTAGAGCTAGTTTCCGTGTCCAGGAATCAGGTTGTCTAGGCCCCTGCCTTCGACTGCCGCCAGATCCTCTAAGCACCGGCCCCTTATGGTCCCTCCTGCAGGCGGTGAACCCACGGGAATGCTGGCCCCACATCGCTCCTTCGGGCTGAGCCCGGCCGGACCCCGTGGGGAGAGACCCGGCCACCAGCCGCTCGCATACGAGCCCTAACCCCGGGCCTGGCTCCAGGGTGGGGGACCGGCTGCGCCATGCCGGGCGATGTCACAGTCCTTAAATTTAAATACATCGTAAAGGGTTTTGAAACGCTCTTAGTCTGACCCGTCACCTACTTGACCTGTTTGCCTTGGGAGACCCTACCAGGGGATATAGCCCCTGACAACATAGCTCATAGGGTCTTTCGGGTACTCAAACCCCTCCACCATGGTAAGGTGGCAGTTTCTCAGTCAGAAAAGGGTGGCTTGCTCACTTCAGATTGGTGGAGAGTTCCTGCCTCAAGTGGAGGAGTTCAAGTATCTTAAGGGGTTTTGTTCACGAGTGAGGGAAGGATGGAACGGGAGATTGACAGACGGATCAGTGCAGCTTCTGCAGTAATGTAATGTCGATGTAACAGTCTGTTGTGGTGAAGAAAGAGATGAGCTGCAAGGCGAAGCTCTCGATGTACCGGTCAATCTATGTTCCTACTCTCACCTATGGTCATGAGCTTTGGGTCATGACCGAAAGAACAAGATCCCAGAGACAGGCGGCTGAAATGAGCTTTCTCCGCAGGGATCCCTTAGTGATAGGGTGAGGAGCTTAGAGTAGAGCCACTTCTCCTCCACATCGAGAGGGGTCAGCTGAGGTGGCTCGGGCATCTGTTCTGGATGCCTCTTGGATGCCTTCCCGGGAAGGTGTTCCGGGCACGTCCCATTCGGCGGGAGACCCCGGGGAAGACCTAGGAAACGCTGTAGAGACTTGTAGAGTCTCCTGGCTGGCCTGTGAACGCCTCGTCTGTCCCCCTGGAAGAGCTGGAGGAAGTGTCTCAGGGAGAGGGTAGTCTCTGCTGAGACCACGCTTCTGGAGCAACTAGGGGTTAAGTGTTTTGCTCAGGGACACATTGGTGTCTCACAGTGGATTGAACCCGGGTCTCTCACACCAAAGGCATGTGTCTTATCAACTGCGCCATCACCACCCCAGTTATTAATTTAGCTAGTTATTAATGAATTAAGCTAGTTATAAATGCAATCTATCAATTACACCATGACAAGATAATTTTGTATCATATTCATGTCAGAAAACATTTTTTTAAACCAATGCATAAAAAAGACAATTATAAAGAATTTGATCAAGAACATGAAGGAGCTGCAGGGATTTATTTGCATCAAATCTGGCCACTAATGTAGATGCGTGTTGTTCTGAAGGTACCGGATCGTCTCATCCAGGACTCGGACCAAAGCTCCGGGTTTTCCCAGGTGGATCGTAGTCAAGGTGTGTTTAATATGGACGATCTTCGACTCTCCTGGCCGTTCCGGAGGCCGTGGCGTTTGACCTGATGGAGATGGATTACAGAGGCGAGCGTCTGCGGATCTGCCTCCTTCATCCTCTACAGTCCTCATCCTTCATGCAGGTACACTGAGACACACCCTCCTTCATCCTCTACAGTCCTCATCCTTCATGCAGGAACACATTGGGCAAACGGAGAAACCACTTCAGAAACCCAACTTGAAGAGGTTTCACACTCTTTTCTCTAGAGAGATTTGTGCCGCTTTGAAACTACATGAGATTAAGCAAATTATGACATTTCATTTTTGGGTCAGTTTTTCTACACCGGATAATCAAGCTCTGCATATTGTGCATTTACACCCTCTGGTGCTCTTCATGTGTCTGTGAAAAATGATTATTTTTATTAAATTAATTTATTTATTATTTTTTTTTTATTTAATATTTTGTATTTTAGGGTATTTTGTTATACTAAATTATATAGAATCTGTATTTATAAAATACATTTCCAATTTAAACTGTCGTAAATCTTGAATTCTTTAGAACACAGACTTAACAGACTTAAAAAAAAAGTTTAAAAAGTTACATTAAAAATGCACAAAAATATGATTTAAAATTTTTATATGAAATGTATATTTTCAAAATCACATTTTACTCTAAAACTGCAGGAAAATGAAAGCCATAAATCTTCACCTTCCGCATGTGAGCTGATGTCTCAGTAAACAAGCGTTCCGTGTGTGTGTGTGTGTGTTTGGCTGCAGTTCCAAATGCTTCCACTAGAGGAAACTCTACATTCATTTCTAATGCGTTGTTTCTGACCATGAGGAGCACAACTTGACTGTTGTTATCAGGACCATTAAACCTGTTCACATCATGGCCATGATTTATTTGTGTGTTCACACAGCACGTGTAATACCTTTACCAAGTTTCGTACCATTCCAATGAAGTAAAAAATTAATTTAATTCTATTAAACTTTATCAGAGGGGGAGTAATATTCCCTACGACGTGAGGAGCTGTTGATCGTTCCCTTATAAACATCTCGTGGTTTCTGTCTGATAATGCCCTGCTTCCTTCGAGACATGTCAAGTTTCATCATTAACTCTGTGTTGTCTTGTTCTAGTTTTATAAGGTGTCCAAAGACTGGTGGCTCTTTGGGTTTTACTTCCTGGTCCCGCTGGCGTGCACCTCCATCTTCTACTCCCTGATGACCCGCAGGATCTTCAGCCGAAGCGTTCTGGACACACACATGAAGCAGGTCTGTGTTTCTATCCACCCGCTCACGGATACGCATGCGCTCGCGTCACCGCTTTCATTATGGTACGCGAGATGAGAATGATATGGCTTTCAAAACTCGTTTTAACTTTGGACCCTGTTCAGAGTGTGTGTTCTGGAGCTCAAACACTGCTGTGTGTAAATGAAAGTCCTCTCTGTCTTCAGTAGAGTAGTGTCGTGTCTAAGTTAATCACTAATGATCTCAGCAATGGAAGTGAATCAATCTAATCTAACTTTTTCTGGACAATAACTCTAATCTAGATCTGTTGTAAAGTCTAAACACTCTCTGTTACTGTAATCTCCTGTTCTCACTGTAAAGCTGCTGTGAAACTCTATACTGTTACAGCACTGTAGAGATGAAGAGTGAGTTTTATAAGTTCCTTCAGCGCTTCACACTGTGACCCGTGCGATCAGACAGAAGCAAATGTGCCTTCAACAAATCGAAACATATCAGATCACATATTTTAAATATAATGATATATAATTTTGACTCATCACTTTTCTTAAAAAAATGGTTTAAAGGCTTAAATGTGAGGTTTATCACTTTCTAAAAGTTTTATTTTTGTCAAAACCTGTTTGAACTAAAGCTGTTTACTGTAAATAATGATGGTCCAGTTTAAGATGTTACCATAGACACTGCTCATATGGTATTGTTTGCGCAGGACTTGAGAAACGGACTTGACACTTTTGTCATTTTTATTATTCTTTAAAAACTTTTTTCCTATGTTTGTTTTGACGTGTGTGTGTGTTTGGGCAGAGGCGCGAGGCGGCCGGACCGTCTTCTGTCTGGTTCTGGTGTTCGCCGTCTGCTGGTTCCCACTTCACCTCAGCCGGATCCTCAAACTAACCATCTATGATGAGCACGACCCCAACAGATGCAGCTTACTGAGGTAACACACTGTGAAGGCTCCGCCCTCTTCTGAATGGAGGCGGAGCTTATGCTCATTTGCATTTAAAGCGACACACAAAAATGGCATGTCTTTGCTCACACACAAAAAGCGGCTAATTTGTCAAGCTATAATAAATGATCTGGTATTTTGAGCTGAAATATCACACACACATCCTGGAGACGCCATTGATTTATAATATAACTTGTGAAATAGGTATAATATATCAGCTTTAAAATCCTGCCTGTCAGTGTGTGGTTGGGACCGTAGACTTTCAAGTGAACGCTCACATTGAGTTTGTGGTGAATGTGATCATGTATTTTGACGCTGTGATGTTGTTTTAGCACTTTCCTTGTTCTGGACTACATCGGCCTCAACATGGCGTCGGTGAACTCCTGCATCAACCCCGTGGCTCTGTACGCCGCCAGCAAACGCTTCAGGAACCACTTCCAGGTGAGAAGTGTGTAGAATAGAATCTTTTGTAAATGTCATATTCTTAACTGTAGTTTATCTTAATGACTCTGTTGCGTTGTCATTAAGATTAGACCAGTGTGTGTGCAGGGGATCATTTCTAGAACATCATGCAGAAACAAAAAGGAAACTCAGCAGAATGAATTAGCATTTTTATTAGCATCGTCTGTAAACGCGGCACTGAGAGCGATTAAAGGGATCGGATCTGTAGATTAACTGAGGCGGGTTTACACACACACACACACACACACTGTTTACAGCTGAATTATGGATAAGTGTGTTGTATCTCAGGAAACTGGATGCGACGGCAGGAGAGCTGTGGACTCTTCATGTTATTCTCCCTGACAGAGAGAGAAGTTTGAGTTTGACTTTACATGAGAGTGACCTTGTGCACAACATCTCCATAAATCCTGCACGCGCGCGTCGAATCTGCTCAGCCGCGGCATTTGCATATGTTTCAGTGAGCCGGAAAGAGTGTGTGCTGCGACTCCTCTGTTCTAATCGCGTCTAATCCCGATGACAGGCGTCGCTCGGCGTCTGCTCCGACAAGACTGAGTTCCAGGAGGTCAAAGGTCACAGACGACTTCCAGGAGGTCAAAGGTCACAGTGGAATTTCGGGAGGTCAAAGGTCACAGAGGAGTTTCAGGAGGTCAAAGGTCACGGATCCGCTCTCTGACGTCAGTGACTCGTCTGACCGTGAGAGGAACGTGACGTGTTTTAGAAGTTCACATTAGATCAGATCTTTCTGTCACTTTTGTTTTTGTAAATACAAGTGTGTGTGTGTGTGTGTGCATATTCACACTGTGTGTTATAATACACTAATTTTGAACCAAATGTGAAACATTTCATATTCTGTGGAAACCATCATACATGTTATTTCTCATGATTCTTTAATGAATTAAAAGTTCAGCATTTATTTGACACAAAATCGTATTTGAATGAATAAAAGGAGCGTATTAATGTCCTACCGCACAAAAATAAAATCTTTCTGATCCCAAACTTTTGAGTGGTTTTCTATTTTAATATCCTACTGTATGCAGTCAATATGTTCGTTCTCAGCTGTGTGTGTGTGTGTGTGTGTGTGTGTGTGTGTGTGTGTGTGTGTGTGTGTGTGTGTGTGTGTGTGTGTGTGTGTGTGTGTGTGTGTGTGACCCAACAGACCCGAGAGACTCGTTCCCGGGTCAGAACAGAACCG
This sequence comes from Hybognathus amarus, assembly GCA_030378365.1. Lineage (NCBI taxonomy): Eukaryota > Metazoa > Chordata > Actinopteri > Cypriniformes > Leuciscidae > Hybognathus > Hybognathus amarus. The sequence goes on along the minus strand of JAQIUQ010004630.1, from coordinate 21,145 downwards.
TCTGTTGACTCAGTCAGCCATTATATAAAGTGCTGTGCTTTCCTGCACAAATATATACAGTATATATGAGGTGAAACCCGTCATGAATCCGCACTCAAACATCATGTGTTCGTGGATAAAACTGTGTAATTGGCCGGAATCCAGTCCATATATATATATATATATATATATATCAGTATAATCTGAATAATGAAGTCAGGTGTAGTTCTGATGTCGATCATGTGACTGTGACTCTTCTCATCTCTGCGCTCATCCGTCACTCACAATAGAAGTGCATGACTAAATATGTGTGTTTTCCTTCACACCACGGGAGACTGCGTGATGACTGGCGTATCTATAATGCATGTGTACATGTGTTGTGCATCGGAGACACTTACGGTAGGCTTGAGGAGACTGTGACAGAATGAGGCCAGGAATCGGGAAACTCTGAGTGGAGGATCTCCTGCTTTGACCCGCACGCCTCCCCGACATTACCATCATCCTGTCAGAGAGATCTAGCTCTGTCTGCATGACAACACTGGAGGAGGAACCGTGAGTAGACGGACAGAAGCGCCTGCGATCGGATTGCTGTAGTTCATGAGCAATAATAACATCATTAGTATGTGCATATCTATTGCGATTGAGAACATGATTTGTGCTAAAAGAAATGACTCAGAGAGAACAACAGAACACGTCTTTCTTTCTTAGTTTGTTCTACTTGCGGTTCAGAGTTTTTATATTTTCCCCACATTGATTTCACGTCTAGTACAATTATGTATTTTTGTTTTATTAAAGGGGTCAACTTATGACGTTCGCTTGGTTTTTACATTAAAAACATCAAAATGAATAAGTAATAGACCTTATTCAGAGCAGCGCCATGACAGGTATCAAAATGAGGCTGTGAGGGATAGACTTACCGTGTTTCCAATGGCATCTGCTGTAAAAAGCTGAATAAAGCTCCTAGATTACTTACAATTTTCCACAGCTTACATTGTTGGGAGTTTTTTGTCAACTGATATTTCTTGGAAAGATATTTTTCCAGTGTTTCATGAGCAGAACAATCCAAAAACACATTAAATAACAGTACAGCCCATTGAAGAGATGCATGTCTATCCCTCACAGCCTCGCTTTCATTCTCATTAAAAATCAAAGATGGCGCTGCCGTGAATAAGGCGTATAGGCTATTTTCTACCCTAGTGTTGAACTCCAGCTCAAAAACACTCTGTGTTTTTCTGGGTGTCTCACACTGAAGACTTGAAAGTAAACACCCACTGCTGTGAGTGGATAACAGTTTTACATATTATAATGAGTTTCACTCTCTGACTCGGTTTGTCATCATGGTTGAGTTTTCGTCAAGATATTTGCGTTTTTGCTGAGATATTTGCGTTTATAACTTCCGGTGGGACTTTGGGGGCTGTATCTCGGGCCCCCGGGGGCCCACGAGGCTGTGGGGTGGTCTCTTTCCAAAGGTCTCGGTCCGTTCTCCACTTTTATACAAACTTGGCGTTAAAACATTGATTTTTCGCGAGATATTTGTGATTTTCTCCGGAGCTCGTGACTTCCTCAGCTGGCGCCATTTCAGAGCGCGGCCGATGGTTTTCGGCTAATATCTCCTGAGGAGCCCTGGTCTCCGCCGGATGTTGAGATTTTGCTGATATATTTGCGTTTATCGCTTCCGGAGGTTCTGGGGCCTGTATCTCGGGCCCTCGGGGTCCCACAAGGATGTGGGTGGTCTCTTTCGAAAGGTCTTGGTCCGTTCTCCACTCTGATACAAATTTGGCGTCGATATGTTGATTTTTCGCGGAGATATTTGCAATTTTCTCCCGAGCTCGTGGCGCCATTTCAGAGCGCGGCCGACGGTTTTCGGCTAATATCTCCGCGAATACTCCACCAAAAATGATGAAACGCATATGGTTTTGTTCAGTTCGGCGAGACGGTTCGGAGGAGCCCGGTCTCCGATGGATACGTTGGGTTTTCGCTGGAGATATTTGCGTTTATCGCTTCCGGGACTTTGGGGGCCTGTATCTCGCGCCCCCGGGGGCCCACAAGGATGTGGGTGGTCTCTTTCGAAAGGTCTTGGTCCGTTCTCCACTCGATACTAATTTGGCGTCGATATGTTGATTTTTCGCGGAGATATTTGCGTTTATCGCTTCCGGGGCGGTTTTCGGCTAATATCTCCGTCAATACTCCACCAAAAAAGACGAAACGCATATGGTTTTGTTCAGTTCGGTGAGACGGTTCGGAGGAGGATACTTTGAGTTTTCGCTGAGATATTTACGTTTATCGCTTCCGGTGGGGCTTTGGGTGTGGTCTCTTTCGAAAGGTCTCGGCCATTCTCCACTCGATAAACTCGTCTTCTCCTCAGGATCTCTGTGAATGTGTGTGTGTGACTTGTGACTGTTACTGTGTGTGTGTGTGTGTGTGTGTGTTGTGCAGCCGCTGAAGGTCAGGTAATTCCTCCAGGTGAAACTGTTAATGTCTCTGAGCTCCTGCCAGCGAGACACTTTCCTACAGGACATGATCATGATGTCACTTCCTCCTGCTGGATGCTCTCCAGGAGTTGAAAAGCTGTCAGATCTCAGGTCAGTCCGATCGTTAATCTGTTCAGTTTTGATGCAAAGACTCATTGCTTTGTTTGATTACATCATGGTCTCAAGCATCCCCATCTAAACTAAAACCTATTCTCTCCATCTACAAACAGACAATAAAAATTATGGATCAGAAACCTATGAGATGGCATCACTGTGATGTTTTAACAAAGCATCAGCTTATGGGTTTCGACAGTTTTATTGATTTTAATTATATCAAATTGGTGTATAAATGTCTAAATAATCATGTTTCACCAATGTTTTCTGAATTAGTAAGGAGACGGCAAAGTTCTCATAGGGTGAACACAAGGGCCACAGTCAGAGGTGACTGTTTAGTTCCAAAGTGTAAGACCACTTTTGGTCAGTCTGCTTTCTCTGTCAAGGGGCCAAAACTCTGGAATACTTTACCCACAAATCTAAAACTAGAGACAGATGGCAATGCTTTTAACAGAGGACTGAAAAAATGGCTGAAAACTAAACAACAGTGTTCACATGTATAGTCTACTACTAATACTTGTTTTTTTTTTTTTTTTTTTTTTTTTTTGTTCTCTTTTCTTTTGTTTGTTGTTGTGTTTTTTTTTTTTTTTTTTTTCTGTTGTTTTATTATTCTTTTTTTTCTTTCCTGTTATTGTATTCTATCTTATTCTTAAAAGCCTCCCGTGGACAGGTGTTGAAAATTAGCATGTATGCTATAATCACTAAAAACAAATGCATATGGTTAACGTCCAATGTAATTGTATGTCCATGTCAAATAAAGATATAATAATAATAATAATAATAATGGCTGGAAGGTTCCCGAAGGAATGCTAGTCTAGGTAAAAAAAACAAAAACAAATATTACCTAATTTTAGTTACAAAAAAAGTTATCTTCTGTTCACCAGTGCGTTCTCTATGTGAATATACAGTAAAGTGTAATTTATTCCTGAATTTATCATCATTACTCCAGTCTTCAGTGTCACATGATCCTTCACAAATCACTCTAATATGAGGATCTGATGATCAACAAACATTTATGATTATTATCAGTTTTTTATTTGGAAACCATCATACATCTTTCAAGATTCTTTGAATAAAAAGCTCAAAAGAACAGCATTTCCTTGAAATATAATCTTTTGTAACATTATAAATGTCTTCACTGTCACTTTTGATCAGTTTAAAGGGTTAGTTCACCCAAAAAAGAAAATTCTGTCAGTATTTACTCACCCTCATGTTGTTCCAAACCTCTATGTGTTTATTCGTTCTGCTGAACACAAAGGAAGATATTTGGAAGAATGTTTTAATCAAACAGATCTCATTCCCCATTGACTACCATAGTCTGTATTTTTTTCCTTCTATGGTAGTCAATGGGGAATGAGATCTGTTTGATTAAAACATTCTTCCAAATATCTTCCTTTGTGTTCAGCAGAACAAATAAACACATAGAGGTTTGGAACAACATGAGGGTGAGTAAATACTGACAGAATTTTCTTTTTGGGTCAACTAACCCTTTAATGTGTCCTTGATGAATAAAAGTATTAATTTCTTTTTTTTTTACTGACCCACTGATATACTGTACATATATATATATATATATATATATATATATATATATATATATATTTGAATTGAGAAGATAATATTTTATGTATCCGCTTTAATTCACTTATCAAAATAGTAAAAGCAGTTTAACTTACTTTAATTTTGAAGAACAACTTTGACGACTTTGAGGCTGTTGTTGTCGTCAACTAAAACGATGTAATAATTAAAATAAAGTTTAAATAAAAAATATATAATTATTGGATTGAAAATCTTAAACTAAATGACAATTAGAAATGTCGTCTTGGCAACTAACAGAAGTATACTAAAATTCTAAGTAGAACTATTCAGATTTTTTTTAAAGAAATAAAAATGAAAAAAGCACAAAATTACTGCAAATTAAAGTGAAAGTAAAATGAAACTGAAACTATAGAAAATAAACCGACTGACATATTTAATTGAATGACTTTAATAGCAATGCTCGATTAACACTGTTCAGGACTGAAGATTAAGATTCATTTTACTGACCTTTCAAAAGAAGAAATGACTTCTGTTCCATATTCCTGCAAAGTGGAAAATATTTTTAATGCATATTTGAAAAGGAACGACATTCATATTGAAGACTTTAATTGGGTCATCTCTGTCTCGGTAGTTTGAGGGTTAATTATACAGTGTAGAGTTAATTAAACAGTGTAGAGTTAATTAAACAGTGTAGAGTTAATTAAACAGCAGGTCCTCACGCTCTCATTCGCTAAACGGGCGTTCGATACGAAGTGACAAGAGTCGTTTACGGTTTTTTTTATATAATGTGTGTGTGTTTGTGCGGGGAGATGTGCTCACAAGTTATCAAAATCAAATCTGTCCTATAAATTAATTAGAAGTGTTCTGTATAATGATTTGCTGTAAATGAGATGGAAATGAGATGAAATATTCATTGAGTCTCCAGACGCGTCCATACGGCTGTACAGAAGTGTTGGTCTGATGCCTCTGGCACGTGTGTGTGTGTGTGTGTGTGTGTGTGTGTGTGTGTGTGTGTGTGTGTGTGTGTGTGTGTGTGTGTGTGTGTGAGCCAGAGATAATGAGATTGTTGTAAGCCTGAAGTACAGACGCTGCCTCGGGGTTTGAGCGTCTGCTGTTGTTTGCGTTTAAAAACCCATTTACTTCTTATTCTTATTCTTTACAAACTTCCTCAGTCCTCCGAGTGCCGCGCTCCTTCTGGCGACCGAGTGTGTGTGAAGCTGCGGGATTAAAACCTTTCCAGAACATTTTCTGTTAGAATCATTCATAATTTTAAATATGGTATTGCAGGATAAATGAGTGTACTGCAGTGTTGATCCATGACCAGGTGTAGAGAATCCCCAATATTGGTGGAAAAGTGTACAGAATAATGTTCTAATACTGTTATAGTTTGAACAGTAAAATTGTTAATTAAAGCTAAATTCTTAAAATAGTTGTTGGTAATAAAAACTGGGTTTTATACACTCACCTAAAGGATTATTATGAACACACACTAATACTGTGTTTGACCCCTTTCACCTTCAGATCTGCCTTAATTCTGCGCGGCATTGATTCAACAAGGTGCTGAAAGCATTCTTTAGAAATGTTGGCCCATATTGATAGGATCGCATCTCGCAGTTGGAAGTAGCCATCAGAGGATGGGGACATGGTGGCCATAAAGGGATGGACATGGTCAGAAACAATGCTCAGGTAGGCCGTGGCATTTAAACGATGCCCAATTGGCACTAAGGGGCCTAAAGTGTGCCAAGAAAACATCTCCAACACCATTACACCACCACCACCAGCCTGCACAGTGGTAACAAGGCATGATGGATCCATGTTCTCATTCTGTTTACGCCAAATTCTGACTCTACCATCTGAATGTCTCAACAGAAATCCAGACTCATCAGACCAGGCAACATTTCTCCAGTCTTCAACTGTCCAGTTTTGGTGAGCTCTTGAAATTGTCGCCTCTTTTTCCTATTTGTAGTGGAGATGAGTGCAAACATTTTATTGGACTGAAATTTTTCCAGGAAGAATTTGCGGTAAAATGTGTGTATCTGCTAAAGTCCTCAAGGGTAAAGATGATCTCAGTGCTGATCAATATGAATATAAAGCTCAAGTTCATTCCTGATTTTATGTGGGCTTTTACTAAAGCCGAGTTTGTCATAATAAGTGAGATGCCATAACATCTAAACACGCTGGAAATGCACATCATAAATACGCTTGAGTGAGTATCGGGAGCGTAATGTTATTAAGCAGGAGGTAGCCAGCTTTCTCAAAAACAGTGTTTTAAATGAGCCTCCATTGAGCGGATGGACGACGCTTTAGGTTAATGGACTCGCCGTCGGGCAGAGCTCGAGAGAAACCTTGAACAGCAGGACGAACGGAGCCAGCGTGAGGAGATCGGCCAGCCAACCATGAGATTAAAAAGCATTAAACCTGAGTGCCACATCATAGCTTTCATAAATTAGCACACCAGAAACTGTGCTGACGACGTACTGTACTGTGTGTGTGTGTGTGTGTGTGTGTGTGTCCTTTACGCCGCTAATGCTAGAAACAAACTGAGGAACTAAAGTGATATTAAGTCCATTAAGAGGCGAAAACATGCGTTTGTTAGAGGACAGTCCCATCCAATCTTATAATAAATCAGTTTTCTGTTCAGGTTATTAATACTTTTCAGTATTTCCTTGATTTTTTAACACTAAGGCCTCTAAATGACCAACGTTTGGGGTTTCTGTGAAATCTATAAGAATAACTTTGATATTGTGAGCAGGGGCGTTTCTAGGTTTTAAAAACATCAGGGCCTGGGTGGGTAATAAGATAATATTTTATTTCGAGGACATTCGAGGACCATACAAATATATATATATATATATATATATATATATATATATATACATGTTCTAAATATATATTTATACTTATCAATTGAGCTTATAGTTTATGTAATTAGTAAACGACATCTGTGTTAAATAGGAATATATTGGAATAATGTTAATAGGCATAAAGATAGAGCAAAATACCTTGGTACAATCATTGGTGATAAACTTTCCTTCCAAGACAATGTGGATTTTATGGGCTACATAAGAAAACTAGACAGTGTTTAAGTCTATTTAGGAAGTTAAGAAATGTTGATATTGAAAGGAGGATCTTAACCATTGTTTATAGATCAATGATTGAAAGTGTTTTAACTTATAATATTGGTATTACAGTGAAAAAGAAGAATAAACGAACACGAGTAATCAATGAAGCAAATAAGATCATCAGCCAAAAACTGAGCACATTACAAGAGCTATTTAAAAATATTTTGGAGAAAAGGGCATTATTAATATATTCAGACCAGACTCATCCCTCCATTCCTGCTTCGAGATCCTTCCTTTGGGGCGCAGGATACAGGATATACCGCCAAGAGGAATATTTATAAGAGATCATTTGTTCCATTGGCAGTGACTGTTTTAACCCTTCAGAGTCTTGGGTATTTTGGCCTCTTTTGAGTACTTTTTTTTTTGCAACATAAACAAATGTTTAACATACCAATTTTTGGTATCATTTTTTTCAGCACAACATCACCTATATGACCAGAGAATTAGTTTATCACTTTGATGTACTGTATCAACATACTGGACCCAAATTCACACAAAAACACAAAATCCGAATAGAAATATTATAGCTTTTCTACTACAAAAAACACAAACATGCTCTAATGAAGCATTTTAAAAGGTTTAAAATGTAAACACAAGTTGTAAATGTCAAAATATACCAGTAAAATTCAGATATACAAAAAAAAGGATTTACAAAAAAAGCGAGTGTAGCCATAGGCTTTTTTTTCAAAGCCTATGGCTCAAAACAGTTTATCTAATCTATTCCTAAACTACTCCTAAACAACTCCTAAACTATCTAAACCACTACTCTCAAAATCTACTTAAACTAGCAATAATTAGGGATGGCTGACGCGAAACAGACGTTCCGAAGCTTTGCGAGATCCCGAAGCAAAAATGATTCGAAACACTGATCCGAAGCGTAATTCAAAACACCCACGGTCACGTGACAAAGGCTAAATGAAGCTTCTGTGTTTCATCAGGTGGAGTGCTCCGCCGAATCAGGGTTTGATTGATAGGTCGGTCAGGAAAGGATCGCGTGAGCAAATTAAGTGCACACAGAATGCCTATTCTTAAAGTCTTGTGCTGTTTAATGAAGGCAAAAAGCCATATAATGGTTTCAATTTTAGTTCATTGGCAAAATATAACGCTAGAGACAATGTTAGTTTATATTTTTTATTTACATCTCATGTTCGGCAAAAGCCAGGCTCGAACTCGAATCCGAGCGCATCAATTGCTCTTTCTAGAACTACACGCTCTACGATATACGCTACTGTAGCTGTTCGTGACAGACCTGTTTTTGCTGAAAAGAATATATATATATATATATATATATATATATATATATATATATATATATATATATATATATATATATATATATATATATATATATATATATACATATTGTCTCTAGCGTTATATTTTGCCAATGAACTAAAATCGAAACTTTTTGCCTTCATAAAACAGCACAAGACTTTAAGAATAGGCATTCTGTGTGCACTTTCTTTGCTTATGCGATCCTTTCCCTATGTATATATATCCTTTATATATATATATATATATATATATATATATATATATATATATATATATATATATATATATATAGACAGATTAATAGAAAGAACAGAAGAGAAATTAATATTTTTAAATAAAAATCTATAAGAAAGTGAGATGTTGTGGCTTGATTTGTTTTATTAATATTAATTTTTCAAGACCAAAATAACATTATGCAATGTGAAGAGACAACAGGTTACAAGCATCATATATTTAAAAAATACAATAATAAAAAAAACACATAAAGGTTGTTTCAGATCAACACCTGCAATTGACCACTAGGTGTCGCCATGGAGACAAGTGTCGGATTGATTCGAAGCCTCGAAACAATATAGCACATTTGCTTCAACTGTTTCATTGGTTCACCAAGCCTCGATCTGCCCATCACTAGCAATAATTTCTCTCTATATATAATATAACGTATATATGTCTCTCTTTGTCTAACTTACTCCGTAAATCTCCTGCCTTTCACTTTCGCGTCTTTGCCTCAGTTGGCTCCTCCTTCATTCCGTAAAATGTGCATCCTGAAGAGCAGAATCAGCAGATTCACACATTTTCTCCGTTTTGTTTTATGACAAAAACCTACAAAGTTATTAGAATAAATGCAACGTCTGTCATATCCCACCTTGCGTTCTTTTACGAACGCGTCAATATACGCGTACATTTTTTATATAAAGTTTAAATGATCATATCTCCGTTTTTAATTGGTCGATCAACACAAAATAAAAAGTTAAATAGAATTTCAAGTCAGCACTTTCGACAGAAGTGGACGGCAGTGCTCAACGGGACTTTGTTTTTATGCTTCGACGTCTTAAACTGGACAAATGATTTGATCATGCCGGCGTGATCGGTGACCCTGGGTTAAACTCAATTCTCAATTGAGGTGATATTTAGGTGTGCGAATTTGCACATACTGTATTAATTTAACTTATGTATGTGTCATGATTCTGCCTGTCCTACTCTTGAGGCAGGATCATGACAGATCCTTGTTTTGTGTGCAGGCACGTGGCCTTGTGTTTGGGCTGTGTGTGTTTGCAGTGTCTCGTTCTCTGGCCACACCCCCTTGTTACCCTCGTTTTGTCATCATTGCTTCATCTATGTCACCTGCTGTCAATGTCTGTTTCTCTCTATTTTATGTCCTTGTGTTTGCTGTCCTGTGCCATACCTTGTCTTAGGGGGCTTTTACCCTGGGCTCGTTTTCTGCGGTCCGAGCGCGTTTGTTCCCGGTGCCCCCGCAGTGTTGGTCTGGTTTCACACTCAACTTGATTCTGTCGAACCCGGTGCGTTTGCGTGCATCTTACGTCATTCGCAAACGTGCACGCGGCGCATGATAGAAAGCAGAACGTGAGTAAATATTGTTTTGTTTTATTATTAATTTGCTGCTATTATGAGCAGTTGAGTGAACAATACAGGTTTACTGTGCGTGTGTCACATAAGGTGGACTTCTGCTGCTTGAAAACGGACTCTTTTGAGGAGACAGTGGATTTCAAAATGTGTTGCTCTGATTCCACGCGCAATGCACGAATACACTGCAGGCTCACTCTCGCTTGTATCCGAGGTAAATCATCAACACTATCATCCCTTACAAGTGTTTTATTTAACTCAATACATCACAATAAGCTGAAACGCATGCGCAGGATACTTTTCTTCCTGAACAAGTGCGTGCCCGAATCCGTGTTGCTTTCACATTCACGCGAACCGTGGCACGGTTCCGAAGAAACCGATCTCAGACCACCTCCTCCAGGCAGTCTCGGGTTCGGTACCCCAGTGCGCACCCGGGTCCCATGACAGCGTTCACATTAACGATTTTTCTCGCGAACCGTGCCCCGTTCCGAACTAAACTGCCAGTGTGAAAACGGCCTTAAAGAAGTTGTGATCTTGTAAAATCCTGTCCCTGTATAGTGTAATGTCAAAGTGTTATTATAAGTCTTTATTTTCCCTACCAGTGTTGTTTGCCCCCTCGCTGGGTTTTGTTTTCTGTTATCAATACACGTTGTGTGTTTGCATACAGTCTGCAATTGGGTTCATCTGCTATCCACATAACAGTATGTATTAATTATTTATTTCGTATGTGTTTTTTTATGTGGTTTGTGGTTGTTGTGCCAGTGTCAAAGATGAATTTCTGTCCGGTACATCTGAACAGACAATGAAGTTAATCAAATCAAATTCGTATTCATGTTATTATATGCCTAGATGTCAGTCGGAGATTTTTGGTAATTAATGAACGTGCAACGCGCATCCCATTTACGACAGGTTGGAATTCATTAACACACACACACACACACACACACACACACACACACACACACACACACACACACACACACACAACATTACACTATGACATCTGACGTTTACGATGTATTTGTGAATCAGCCAGGAGAAGAGTTTTCGGGAAGGTCTCTTTACGCGCAAATCACTCTCATATTTACTCGTACCTAATGTTTCATGAATGAGACTCACTGTGAGGAACTGCAACGGTGACGTCACGCGCATGCCCATTAATTTCTGAACATTAAATCTCAGAATTTATTCACCCTTTTCTCATGGTTTCTCAATAAAGTTCATACAAGTATAGAGTAGAAAATCAATAATTCGAATCATTTGCTCATTGCAACGCAGTGTGACAACATGCCCCGCCTGCACAACTGGGACAAAGTTCTCTTAAATATAGGATTTAAACCCGGCTAGTCTGTCTTCTGCCGTCACACCAGCATTCAAGAACTGTCTCAACTAAGATAAAATAATATCAGACTTGTTTAGAATTAACACAAGAAACTTACTTTTGCAATGCTAAATAAATGTTCAGTAATATCTTCAATACAGGCTATATATTTTTTAAATTTTACAGTGTTGATATGGCAACTAGAAAATTCGTCCGCTAACCTCCATAATGTGTCGTGTTTCAAATCAATGCCAGTTGGAACTCCTAATCAAATGATAACATTAATTACTGCCAAGTGGTGGTTAATTAATTGAATTAACGAGATGAATGCGTTCCTGATATATTAAGCCCCGTTCACACCGCAAGTCTTAATGCTCAATTCTGATTTTTTGCTCAGATCCGATTTTTTTGGGGTTTTGGCTGTTCACATCACCTTTTAAAATGTGGCCTATATATCTGATTCCAATGTGAGCTGTTTGCATGTTTCAAACTAACCCTCATGCGCAAAAGAACGACATCATATGCAGCACGCTGTTGCACTAATGTTCGTGTGGTTATGGAGGAAGTAAGCATTTACGCTTTTATTTCTAAATGTCTGTGTAATGGAAGCTGTAAAATTAATCAGGTGATGATGAAGAGATAGAAAGCAATATTGGCTATTTTTTAATTAGCCCATATATTAATTAGGTCTAACACCTCACTCTTCCTCCAATGACTCACTCCATCACTGTTCTCCATATGTATTCAAGTTTTTAATGTTACTGTCTGTGTCTGTTATGTCTAGTGCTTACTTGCTGGCGCATAATTGTGTTAAATGTTGGTGTAGATTGACGTCAGAGTCGCATTAAATCCGCTTTGGTTGTTCACACTGCGGACACATTGAAAAAAATCTGATCTGTATCTGATTCAGGACTACATATGAATGTGGTCTAAATCTGATTTAAAAAGATCAGATCTGGGCCAGATTTGAGTGTTCACACTATCTCTGAAGAAGTCTGACCTGGTCACTTGACCCCAAAAAAATCAGATTTGGGCCACTTTTGTCTGCAGTGTGAACGGGACCTTAAGTCTGAAGAGTGGCTTGATGAGGGTTAGTCTTGGGTGATCTGTTCTCATGGCTGTGAGGGAGATTTGTGTTTGGAAGAAGCTCATTTTCACCCTTTTTCTCTTTGCTGTTGATGGACTTAAAGAACCAGGTAAGTAGGCTACCATTAGGCTTTGAAGTGAACAGAAGCATTCTCTTTTTATGTTAGAGTTGTTTACTAAACTTTATAGATGGTGAAAATAAGCTTTGTGAACCATTGAAGCTTTCCTTCAACACCATTACTACTCTTGGTTTGTTTGCCATCCAGTGATCAAATGGATGATTGTCCTGTTTTTTTTTTTTTTTTTTTCACAGGTTATTCATGGTGAATTTTCCTGTGGTGATTGAGTCTGGATCTGACTCCAAATTATGCATAACTCTTCTGAAACCCCAAGAGATTGGTTGGGATTTTCCTTCTGCTTTTGTTTCCAGGTCTGTCATTAGATGGGTGTGGTTCTTTTTGTCTTGGTTTCTTGTATGTTAACTGAAGTTCTCTACAGGCTCCGTGGGTAGAAGGAGATTTGGTGCAGGAGCTGAAGGATGAAGTTCAAGGGAAGGTCGCAGTCACGGTCACCTCAGGTCTTTGTGTCTCACTGCCTCATCGCTTCTCTGGCTACGTGGTGTGCTCCACCTCCATCACCTCCGGTAATCCCCTTGGTAGTGTTGGGACTCTTCACTCCATGGCTACTCCATTCTGCGCCACCGCTGTGGGATGCAGTCCTGACTGTGGGCTGGGTCTCTGTCTGCCCTTCCCTGCTCAAGGCCAGCCCCCCTGGCTGTCACCACCATCTGCACCAACCTTTTGCATGGTTCTCTTCAGCTTTTTATTGTCCTCCAGCTAAGCCGCATTCCTTCCAGACGAATGCCCTGCGGGTGCTAGTATAGACCATTACAACACAAAAGACTAAATTTTCATCCAATGGCTTGCAGTTTCAATGTCCCTAACTAGTCTAAGGGATGTGGAAACTGCAAGGCCGTTGAAATATAGAATAATATAAAATATAGTCTTTTGTTGTAATTGTCTATACTAACTTTTGTTACTGAATGTGATCTTTATTGTGACTGGCGGGAGAGTCGCGCCTCAGCTGCCCTGCCCGTGCTTGCTGCCCTGCCCCTCAGCCTGCAGTTGCCCAGCACTAGTTGCGCCCCAACAGCCAGCTCTGCCCAGAGCGCCCGCTGAGCAGCTCAGCGCCCGCCGCCCAGAGTTGCGCCCAGCAGCTCGGCCGCGCGCCCGAGTGTGCCCGTCCGCGCGCCCGAGCGGCTGACCTTGCGCCCCAGCGGTCGCGCCCGAGCAGCTTGCTCGTCTGAGAGCTCTCAGCTTGCCCGCCCGTCCCAGCCCGTCCCGCTGAGAGTTGTCCTTGGCGCCAAGAGCTGAGCTCGCCGTCGAGAGCTCACCCAACGTCCGCGCCTCAGCAGCGCACCCGCCCGAGAGCCCGCCCGTCCGAGCAGTCTGCCCGCCTCAGCACAGCTTGCCCGCCCGAGCAGCTCCGCTTGTCCGAGAGTTGTCGCTCGAAGTCTGTCCGCCCGAGAGCTCTGTTGCCCGAGCAGCAGTTGCCCGCTCGGCAGCGCCCGTCCGAGTTGTCTGCCGTCGAGAGCTCTGTCCGTCTGTCTGCCCGTCAGCAGAGCTGTTGCTCTCTGAGCAGAGTCAGCTCTGTCTGCTCAGAGCCCGCGCTGCGCCCGAGCAGCTCAGCCGCTCGTCGACAGCTCACTTGTCTGCTGTCCGAGCAGAGTCCGTCCCCGTCCCCCAGCAGCTTGTTGCGTGCCCGAGCAGCTCTGTCTGCCCGCGCAGAGTCAGCCGCCCGCCCGAGCAGTCAGTCCCGTCTGCTGCTCGAAGCAGTGAGTCCCTGCCGCCCGAGCAGTCAGCTTGTCCTTGCCCGAGCAGCTCTGCCGTCCGTCTGCGCCCGCCAGTCTCTGCCCCGTCCTCCGCAGGTTGGCTCAGCCTTCCGTCCGGAGCGGCTCGCCAGCTCGTCTGCGCCCGAGCAGCTTGCCGTCTGCGCCTCAAGTCTGCCCGCCCGAGCAGCTCAGCTTGCGCGACAAGCTCGCCGGGCAGTCAGTCCTGTCTCGTCCGCAAGCCGAGTCGGCCCGCCCGCCCGAGCAGCTCAGCTCCGCCCGACAACAGCCGCCCGTCCGTCCGCCCGAGAGCCCAACGTCCGTCGCCCGCAGAGCCACCAGTCCGCTGCTCAGCAAGCTCACGCTCAGAGCGTCCGCCCGAAGCAAGCCGCCCGCCCGTCCGCCCGAGAGTCAGTCCGTCCGTCCGCCCGAGAGCACAGCCCCAGTCCCGCTCGTCCCGAGCAACCAAGTTAGTCGTCGCGTGTCGAGAGTCAGACCCCGTCTTGCCCGCCCGAGCAGCTCAGTCCGTTGCGTCCGAACAAGCTCGCCCGCCGCGCTTCGAGCAGTCGGGCTCTCGCGCCCGCCCGAGCAGCGAGAGCGAGCGCCGGCTGCCCAGCCGCGCCGCAGCTGTAGGAAGGTCTGCGGTGGAAAGGCTGGGGTGACAGCCAGGGGGCTGGCCTTGAGCAGGAAGCCGAATCAGACCCAGCCCACAGTCAGGCACTGCATTCCCACGGCGGTGGGCGCAGAATGGAGAGCCATGAGCCAAGAGTCTGACATTACCAAAGGGGTCACCGTAGGTGATGAAGGGAGACACACCACGCAACCAGAGACCGCGAATGAGGCAGTGAGACACAAAGACCCAGGGCGAGCGACTAGGCCGCCGGCGTCGCAGAACGGGAGAGCCATGCAGCCAAGACCTCCCAAGATGTAGTCTCCAGTTTTGAGGTGGTAAATACGGTAAGTTGTTGTGTAAGGGCAGTTTCAACGACAGATCTGAGGCTGAATTGAAAGCTGTTTGTTCCTGTTTAGTTTGCCCATGTCCACGTGATCGGGAATGCACCTGCAGAACTGACAGGCGTTGCAGTCACTTGCACCCAAAGTTGAATCTTGTGCCAAAGTGAGTGATGCTTTATTTTCTTGTCTTGTGACCTTGGTCTCAAAACCATCATCCCCAACTAATGTTTCCCCACACAGACATATGGGCGACCTGTACCTGGGGCGAAGCTCTAGTGGAAGTGTGCCATCCCACATTTCATACAGTCTGCTTCATAATTTGACCAGACAGTGCCTGACTTGGACAACGGAAAGGTGTGTGACTCCTGCCTACTGCTGAAGGGTTTTCTCCTTTTGCCTGTGCTCTCACTTAATTGTGTCTTTGTTCCTCACCAGATGAATGCTCACAGGCTTGTGCCTCTCTTACTGTTTAGTGCGTCAGTGCTTCTCAACACCAAATTTGAAGACCAAATGCAAGACACCATTTCTGAGTGCTGAATATGACGTAGGAGGGAACAGGTGAGCTATTTGGCTGATTCTGAACCATATACTCTATCATCTTTACAACACATCCACTTTAAAACCACAAAGCTTCACATTCTTCACTGTTTGCACTTTCTCTTGCAGATGTAATGGTGTCAATCTGCAATGGTGTCATTTACAAACAAAGCTGTAATGTCGCTTGGAAGAGGAGCACCTAGCAAGACAAACTGCTGCTGGGTGAACCACGAGAACAAGAATGGGGATCGGGCTGATGTTCTCCCTGAAACACTGCTGATCTTAAGGCTGATCTGAAGGATCTGGTTGGCTACCAACTCTGTTTGTAAAAACTGAAGACTTTCTTCTCTAGCGTGATACTGATTTCTAGTTTTAGTCTTCCCCATGAGCCAATCCAGAGGCATTTCATCATGGTTGCAAATTCACGCAACTTTCAACTACAGAGACAAGGTTTGTTCAGCTTCTCCACCTGTTTTTTCTCGACAACCCATCTAAGAGAATTTTAAGTGAACTGACTATAGTCAAGCTCAATCAGCCGCTCAAATGTGGTGTCTTCTTTCCAGTGACCGTGGAGATATTTCGTTTGTTCCCAGAGGCTGGCAGCTACAGCCGCTCACAACCCATACGTGTAGTGGGCATTAGTTATCGTAAGTTAAGTTTTGCTGGGTCCTGTTCTGCTCTGCGACTGCTGCACACACTGATGTCTTCTGTCAGGTCTTATCCAAAGGAGTGATCGTCCCTACCATGGATTTCAGACGGTCTGAGCAAAGGCTGTGGACCACTAGCCACCAAGTGGCATCAGTGATTGTCCGCGTCCGTCAGCAGTCGAGATGGCTCTCAGCAGTGCACATCACTCGGTCTACAGCGGCGTTCTTCCAGTGAGAACATGTAGTTACTGCTCAGTGTGCGATCGCTAGACACTGACATGTGTTCCCAGAGGAACCAGGTACTGTGTGATGTGACTATTTTTCAATTTGAGTATGTTTGTGTGCGTGCCCAATAGAGTGTCGGTCCTTGTTCCAGGTGTTTCTCTCAGTCCGTGCGTGCGTCTCGTGTTGTGTGCTGCCCGTGCGTGTGCCCCCTCGGCCCGTTGCCTTGCGTCCGTGCTGCCCGTTGTGCGGCTGCCCGTCCGTGCGCCCCGCTGGCCATCCGACAAAGACCTAGGCGCCGCAGAATGGAGTAGCCATGGGAGTGAAGAGTCCCCAACACCAGTCCCCAAGTTTTCTGAGGTGGAAAAATACGAAATACGAAAGACACCTTTTCTTCATTTATAGAAACCACACCCATACTGATGTATGAATCGAAGACAACAGTAAACTCATTGTGGACATGGACCATGATTTATTGTTCTGCTGACAGTCTGCAGCGGTTGCTATCCAGTTTAGATCCACCAAGACTTCCATACAAAATTTGGTCCTTCAGCTAATCAGCATTAGACCATGTTGAGAATATAAAGACAGGCTACGTCAGTGCCACCAGTGGTTTCACCACGTCACAGGAACGATTACGAAGATACTTAGATGACTTGTATGTTGATTATACAGTGCCCCATCAGTTCTAGTTATGATGGAACAGCATGCAATAATGGTGCCACTGGATCTGTAACAGGCGGAAGGCCTGCATTTAAGAGAGTTCACAAGTATTGAAAGCCGACCGAGAACTGGCGGCAAAGACAGCAGCATGGGATCAAGTGAGAGGCGTCCGATCTCCTGGAAGACATATCAGAGGGCGTCCAAGGTCACGCGCCCGGCCAATGCCCCGTACTCGGACTTCTCCAAAGGTGAATCATTTATGCAGATCAAGAGATCTCCTCTAGAGTCCATATACAAGCAGCCACTCTGAGGGCAGGCCAGTTCTGCCTGAGAGATCAGAACTAACCCCCCCTAGCCCATGAGGGCACTGCCTGTAGATTCTACGAGGCGTGACCTGCTGCATTCTCAGTTCGGATCAGTCACAAAGAGATTTGTTAATTCTACACTGACCACAACCTCAGGAGACCTGTGGGACTCTACCAGCCTCGCAGCTAAGGGGACTAACTGAAGTCATCTTTCTCCTCTCCTGATGAACCAACTCAGTCCCCAACACAAGCTAGCCCATCAAGAAAGATGCTACATATCCTCAACCTGCTATTAGGCACATAGTAATGGGACCACGTGGTTACTGCCAGCACAGACCACAGAAGGCCGCGACCATATGTCCACTGGACCAAAGAGTAGCGAACTAATATCCCACAGCTGTTCAAGTCTCACGCCCCAGGACCACGGTCAAAGACGGCAGCTACGTATGGGCTGCTGAAGCTCATCAGTCTGACTGCAAATCAGCTGTTCGCACTGAAAACTATCATGGCGATTCCAGCCTCCAAGTCCAGTCTATTCAAGATGAAGTAGACTGTACTCTTCTGAGCAGACATTTAGCTACACCATTGCACAATGACGACGGACATGCGTATGCGAGACACTGACAGCCAGCTGTGGTCAATCAGCTCCCAAATCCTGCAGACAAATTCAGAGCTTCTTGACCCCACGACAGAAATGGCAGACTCAGCTCAGCCTGAGCACAGCAGCCATTTACCACCCAGTGTGCCCTCCTTTCCCCCACTTTCTGCAATTTTGGGGAACTCTTAGGTGTTGTGTCCTACAGAGTGTCGCGTCCTTGTTCCAGGTGTCCTCTGCAGTTACAGTCTGGTGCCGTAGGTATTCAGTCACGATCTCCTTCCGTCAGACAACACCAAGAAGCCTAAGGCGAGCCGAATGGGAGTAACCATCTGAGATTGGCGAGTCCCAACACTAGTCTCCCAAGTTTTTAGAGGTGTGGAAAATTATGTGGCAATGTTGTGTCAGGGCAGTTCAGTGTAAGGGATAGCCCCTTATTATTGAGCACTTGTTTCTGGTTTCCTACCCAGAGTTTAATGGCAATAAGACAGCAGACACTACAGCCATCCATTGGACTGAAAGTCAGTATTGCCAGTGATGATGCTTTGTTCTTTTGTTTATCCTTGGCATGCAGTTGTTTTCTTTTTTTGCTTTTGCTGCTTTGGCTTAATTGTGTATTTGTTCTTTCCTGCAATAAATACCATGGGCTGTGCCTCTCTTTACTGTTAAACGCTGGATATTTTCAACACCGAATTTGAAGAAGAAGGCCAAATACTCAAGATCTATTATGAATGTACTAAAGAGATGGAACAGGTGAGCTATCTGGCTGGTATTGAACCATATTCTGATCATCTCTTACAAGACATGTGCACTAAGCCACCAAACTCATATTCTTCACTGTTGACGTTTTCTCTGCAAGTGTAATGTCTGAGTATCCTGAATGGTGTCCTACAAACAAAGCTGTATGTGTGTTCTGGGAGGGGAGCAACTTCAGGCCCAACAAACTGCTGTAGAATCTAACCACAAACAAGAATAGGACGGGCTACGTTCTTCCTAAACACTGCTAATCTTAAGGCTAATCTGAATCTGGGTCATTTCTGTTTTGTGGGAGTAAGACTTTCTCTTAGCATGAAAACTGGTAGTTTTAATGTATTTTGTTTCCCCAAGTAATCCAGAGGTTTTTATGGTTACAACTCACAAAAATTTCACTACAGCGGATTCTCCCTCGCTGCTTGTGGTGGGCTCATGCTGTTGATCCTCAAGGTAGTCTTAGCTGGAAACTGGGCCTATGGTTTATTCACCATTTTGATAGTGAGTGTGGTCATGCACAACGCCAGCACCCACTACAGAGATGAATTTATTGGTATGAATGACAGTCTTTAAACCTATTAGGTCAGATAATGATTAACTTGCAAATTGCTGCAGTAAATGGTTTGAAATAATATTTTTGTATATGGAACATCCCCTGGGGATGACCTTTGTTTTCTCTCTTATTAAAAATGAGTATTCTGCCTGGGTTGAATAATGTGACATTTATTCCAAATACTGCAGTAAAATGAAAAGAAATAAGAAAATTACTGTCCACATCCACGGCACGGTAATAGAGATTTTGTTTAAATTTTTGCTTTAAAATAAAAGACTAAAGAAAATGAAAATGAGTTGATTTATTTTAAAAACCTAAAAGACTTGAGCGGTTATTGACAACATTTTGGGGCTTCAGCATACAATTGCACCTCGCTATACCCTCAAAGACTGGGCAGCAGTTATAATTCTCCATTTTTCAGTGTATGTTTCCTAAAAAACACACTTTTCTACCTAATAAGTGAAAAGTAACATGCAATATGGGTCACTGAGACAGAAAAGTTGATGCTAAGCGATAGATTTACCTAGCTCTGGAAAATGGGTCTGGAGGAAGCAATAGGATTCCTGAAATTATAGTATTTCTTTAGGTAATATTGTGGAAATCAATTCCACTGCCTTCTTCTAAAATCACTAATTCAAGGCTTCTAACATCCTAAATCTGTAAGTCCACTGAGAGGAGAAAGGCCGTTCTGCATTCCTTCAAGAATTAAACGTGCTCCCAATACAAGATTAAAGGCTGACTCACTGACACATTTAAAACTAGACTAAAGACACATCTTTAGTTAAGCTCACATAATGCTTACCTTTTATTCCTATGCATACAGAATTTAGTTTTTGCGCTGAAACTGTTCTAAGGCACCATGAGTTAAACAGCTCTTAGACGGAAACAACACAACGTGGTAGATTTGAGAACTGAGATGATGATTTCTAACACAACTCCGTATAATGGAAATGGTTATGAACATCAGCTATGCTAATTATTTCCTCTGTGCCTTTGCTGTTATTGGCGTTGTACGGAAAATGTGACGTCGTCAGGTGGTCTCAGCCTCTCACGGGAATCGGATGTGCCAAGCGCCTGTGAAGAGACGACTTGGACGCTGGCGATATGTTATGGCTCTATGTATGTTAAACAATATTATATATAAACAATATGAATCTAAGCCAAGGAGTGGCCACAGACTAGCACTTGGGTTCTCCCAAGGTTTTTTCTCCATCCAATCTGATGGAGTTTTGGTTCCTTGCCACTGTTGGCCTTGCTTTTGCCTGCTTTTGGCTTGCTTTCATAGATTTATTTAACATTTAACAATATCTTTATTGATATATACTTGTGTACTTTCTTACATGTTATCACTGAAGCTGCTTTGATACAATTGTATTCTGTTAAAAGGCCTATAAATAAATGTCATGACTAAACTAATCTTTTATTGTGTGAATTAGTGGCTAGTAGACTAAAAATAGAATTTGCATAAGTATCATCTTTATTGAAATAATCAAAGGTTACAGTGGTTGTGGTGGTATGGATGCTTTAGGAGTGTATGGTGTAAGGAGCTGAAATTACTTAAGTACTGTACTTAGTACTAAAATGCTGTATATGTGTACTA
>JAQIUQ010004629.1:0-66365 GCA_030378365.1 Hybognathus amarus | reverse complement strand
AACTCAGCATATGACCACAACTCTCTCCAATAGAGGGCGCACTTACACGACTCTTAAATCTTCCAATACCTGATAAGCTAGCATTAACTCACTGAACAATATCACATTTTGGTGAAATAAACTTGAATATCCACAAATTAGAAAACAAAAGGTTACAAAAATATTTGTCACTTTTTAACCTGTTACACATGCACGAAAAGTGAAAGTGGAATGCAGAAGCAGGACGGGTAACCATGGTAAAGAAGGACGCCTGCTTGATATATTGAAGGAAATTGTGTTACAAAATGTTCTGATTAAAGTTGGAATATTGCATTTATTCATTAGGTGTAACATCTCCATGAAATATATGGTTGTAACACATATTTTGTGTTAGCGTCTTGGATAGGCCTATTTGATGTGCAGGGGGAATATTTCAATAGGCAACAGAAATCACCTTTAAGATGTTTATGACTTGAGACATTTGCACATAAGTGGCCAGTGAAATGGGGAAAACGTAAGGTCTTGAGATGTGTTTCTAAATGTTTAATTCCCGTTTGGAAATGTGTGCTGTCTTATCATTCCTATTTCTATTTGAAATCCATGGATCACCCTTATGTGTTGCTGCTTACTCAAAAATTACGAATGAATATTACAAATAAATAAAAGACTATCTAGTATAAAAGCCATCTCATATACAGATCATTTATTAATGTAATTCACTGCGGAATGTGTCATGTTTAATGCGATGCATTTACCCGGCTTTGACCAGCGGATGTCGCTAGTGTGCCACTCCCTTCTGCTCTGCGCATGCGTGGAAGTGCGAGATGTTAAGTCATTGGCCCAGTCCCAATTCTCACTTGAGCCCTAAGGCCTTCCTGGAAGTGGACACTTGTTGAAAGTGCACTTAGCGAAGAAAGTGCGCAAGGGCCCGAGGCTGTGAAGAGCAGAATTGGGACAGTTTTGCACACGTCAAAAATATACGTCAGTTCTGTTGTGATCAGCAAGGGTTGGTTAATTTGGCTAATGTGTGTGCTGCTTATAATAGCTGTAATATGACACAATCCTTTGAATGAAAAAATCAATATCTTTTTTTTACTCTTAGCTACCAACCTTTCTTTTAATGTTATTAATATTAAAACAGTTTTGGCAAAGATAAATTGTGATTGAGGTTTACCTGAGCTTATACTGCCTTACCGTATTCACAGCGATTTCGAAAATGCAATTTTAATTGTTATTATGGAAATTGATAATGAAATTCTTCCCACCCCATTCATGAAAAAATACATGTTGTTTATATATATATAGGCTATATATTAAAATATTCTTATATGAAATCAAATGACACAACCCTGTCTTTTGTTAAATTTCAGTTTTATTGATCAACAATAGCCATTATTAAAGTATAAGTAGCCTAAAAAGTTTAAGAAGATGTAAAAGTCAAGAAATAAGGCAAGTTAAAAGATTCAGTCAAATATAACAGGCTAACGTTACAACGTTACATTTAAATAGTCTAAATATAGTTATAAAACTTCACTTTCCCCACGATTTGCCAGGGAACAAATAAGTTAATAGATTAATGAGACCAAAGGTCGCCCGTTAGATGTCAGCCGATTTATAGCTCATGTTTAAACACTAGACAGAGAGCCCGCGGGAAACGTCAGAATGACTAGCCGGGGCAAGGCTGTTGCAGGCGGGGTACAGAGCGCTGAGCACCGGCCCGCCGCCCGGTGATCACCTGGAACTCCGAAAATGTCCGATCAATTTTTTTAAACAGGCGCTATCTTTATAAATAAACCACAGATTTGAGGTTTAAACAACTATATTCTCGAGTGAAAAACTCTTAAAACTACATTTCGTAACTTAATAATACTAATATTTTTACATTTCGCCGCCTTGGAAGAACACTTCACCACCTTTCTCGTCGGAGTTTGCGCTCCCGAACAGTACCATAGCAACCGTTCTCCCCATTGGTTAGCTGTTCGAAACGTCACAACACTACAAGGATTCTGGGTAATATCCCACAGCAAAGTGAGGTCTGATGCACACTTGCGAAAAGGGTGCATTAAGTGCCCTTACGATCACCCCTGGAGAACACATTAGAGGATCGGGACACCTACGGTCTTGCACCCCTTAGCGAGAACGCGCATTTGAGGGGCACAAGGGCAGAAGTGCGGATATTGGGACAGGGCCATTATTACGAGAAAGTTTCTCATTATTAAGAGATGTCAAGTCATAATTACGAGAAAGTTTCTCATTATTATGAGATGTTAAGTCATTATTACGAGAAAGTTTCTCATTATTATGAGATGTTAAGTCATAATTACGAGAAAGTTTCTCATTATGAGATGTTAAGTCATTATTACGAGAAAGTTTCTCATTATTATGAGATGTTAAGTCATTATTACGAGAAAGTTTCTCATTATTATGAGATGTTAAGTCATTATTACAAGAAAGTTTCTCATTATTATGAGATGTTAAGTCATTATTACGAGAAAGTTTCTCATTATGATGAGATTTTAAGTCATAATTACGAGAAAGTTTCTCATTATTATGAGATGTTAAGTCATTATTACGAGAAGTTTCTCATTATTACGAGAAAGTTTCTCATTATTAAGAGATGTTAAGTCATAATTATCGAGAAAGTTTCTCATTATTATGAGATGTTAAGTCATAATTACGAGAAAGTTTCTCATTATTATGAGAATGTTAAGTCATAATTATGAGAAAGTTTCTCATTATTACGCGATGTTAAGTCATTATTATGAGAAACTTTCTCATTATTATGACTTACAGAATTATATTTTTTTACTCAACTGTGGCGGAAACGGGCTTCCATACTAAACGCATCGTTTCTCCCCGCCGTTTTGAGAACTTCAATCATGAATAGATGCACTTTCATGGATTTCCAAAGTCATCCAGTCATTCACTGCCATTGTCAACCTTGGAAGAGCCAGGACATTCTACACAGTAACTCTGTGTTCATCCGAAAGGGTGAATAAATCATAGGGTAATTATTATTTTTGGGTGGGTTTAAAATAAAATGTTAATGCATTTTAAGAATAAATATCATTAAAAATTAAGCATCTAGTCTACTATTTGTTTTATTGTTCCGTTTCGTATTGTTTTATTGAACTTTTGTTCATTGTTTCGCAATGTGAAATAACATTGCAGTTCTCTTAATTAACCCAATTTATTGATAAAAGTCCAATATTGATATATTAGTATATTATTATCCAATAATATACGTCATCTTGACTACGCTTGACATCTCACTTTTCTTTCACATCTTTTTAATTGGTATTTTCACTGTTATATATCTAATGTAGGGAAGTATAGACCAATAGACCAGATCCATATACCTTACTTTTTTATTGATCAAAAAAACTCAAAGAGCTTTGGATAATCTACATTTACATTTAGTCATTTAGCAGACGCTTTTATCCAAAGCGACTTACATCTGAGGACTAAATCAAACAAGTCATTGTGAAGAGGCAATAACAACACAAGAAGTGCTCAAAATACAAAAATAAGTTCAAACATTGCTCAGAGTATTATAAACCAGACAAGTAAGGTTTTAATTTTTTTATTTTTATATTAAGTGCTCATGGAAGAGATGAGTTTTCAGTTGTCTTTTGAATTCTGTCAGGGATTCTGCATTCCGGATGATGATGGGCAGATCATTCCACAGCATGGAACCGTGAATGAGAATGTTCTGAGAATGTTCTCTTTGTGATGTTACCAGGAGCCGTCACTCATTGATCGATCGTAGGCTTCTGGTAGGGATGTAGACTCGTAGGAGCGAGTGAAAGTAAGAGGGAGCTGAGCCAGTGGTCTATCTGTAAGCAAGTGTCAACGCCTTGACCTTGATGCGAGCAGCGAGGGGCAGCCAGTGCAGAGAGTTGAGGAGGAGTGATGTGGGCCCTTTTGGGCTCGTTGAAGACAAGATGAGCAGCAGCATTCTGGATCATTTGTAGAGGGTTAGTTGCACATGATGGAAGTCCAGCCAGAAGAGCATTGCAGTAATCAAGCCTAGAAATAACCAGGGACTGGACAAGAAGCTGTGTCGCCTGCTCAGTTAGGAAAGGCCTGGGGCCGGTATTCACAAAAGAATTTTATCTTACCACTAGGAGTACTCCTAAATCGCACTAAAATATTTTAGCTAGGAGTTTTCTCTTAAAAGTTATTCACAACGCCTTTCAGACCTGAACTTCCGGTTTCAGCAGAACTTCCGGTTTGAAAGGGAACGCTGGCGCGTTTGGCTGCCGCTCCTTTCTCCCGTAAAACATTTGTTTTTAATGTTTTAATACACACCACTCATGTTTTCCATCGTGATGTGGAATGATGTAAAAGTCATTGGACTACTGCTGCTATCTCTGGATGTTTGCAGATTAAATAATCACCAATAGCGGTGTGACCCAGAACTTACAAAAATTGTGATGCTGCTATCTGCGTGGACTCCTCTACAATGGCCATAAGGTACACTTTTCGCCAGTTGCTGAACCTTAATGGAAGACATGCTTTGGGGTCTGAATCTCACGCACTTTGCAATACCTGCCTGGAATTTATCGTCCAAAACGTTATCTACATCGATCATCATGTTGTGGATATCTGGGTACGCCTCAAGAAAATGTATTTTATCCGATAGCCTTACGCAAATCACTGAAAACGTCATGGAGACCAACGAGGGCTGATTTAAATAATTTGACAGTTCTACGTGAGGAGGCTACATCTGGCTCGGCCGTTCCGGTGCGATTGCTGAAAAGTGCTCTGATAAATGTGCGCTCGATCAATAACAAAGCCCTGACTGTATCTGATCTAATTATGGATCAAAACTGGGATCTCATTTGCTTAACGGAAACCTGGCATAAAGAGTCTGATGGACTACTTTTCAATGACTGTCTTCTGTGGATATTCCTTCCTTTACCTCATTTGAATGCCTTGCCTTGAGTGTCTCTGTTTCATCATCTATGGTCATTGTGGCTGTGTATAGACCTCCCAAATGTAACAAAGGATTTACATCTGACTTTGCTGAATTAATATCTGTGTTGGTTCTAAAATATCAGAAAATTCTCATTCTTGGTGATTTTAATATTCACATGGACAAAAAAGACATTTCATCAACAAAAGATTTTACATCTTTATTAGAGTGCTTTGAGCTATACCAAGTTGTGGATTGTCCCACGCATAACAAAGGTCACATTTTAGATCTTGTGATTCAAAATGATACACTTGTGTCTGGGTTGTCTGTATCTGACTTTGGGTTATCTGATCATTTAGCTATACTATTCAATTTAGAACTACCTGTTATACTTGCTGCCACTTCCCGTATCTATTATTCATTACCGTAAGTGGAGATCTATCGTGCCCTCTGACTTCTCTGATTTTATTTACTCTGCTACTAGCTGTATCTTACCATCTGATGCTTTGGAGGACAAAGTAAATATGCTGCACAAAATTCTTTCATCTGGCCTGGACACCTTTGCTCCTTTGAAGTCACGTGCTGTATCTTTTAAACGATCTGCTCCGTGGTATAATGACGATCTACGTGCAATGAAAACTCAATGTCGCAAAATGGAGCGCAGATGGCGGTCTACTGGCTTAACTTTGTATCATCAGGCTTGGAAAGAAAGCTTGGGTGAATATAGGACTGAATTGGTATCTATAAGGTCTGCTCATTTTTGTCAGATTATTGTAAGTGATCAAGATAACCCTAAAAGGTTGTTTAATTCAATCAATAATCTTTTAAATAGAAATAATAATTCCAATGTTTCTTCTTCTGTTCAATTGTGCAAAAAGTTTCTTATGTTTTTTGGTGATAAGATTGAGGGAATAAGAGATCGGATTACTACTACAAAAATAACTGCTACCTCAAAATTAAATACCATAGAATTTTCTGGTGTCTATCTTTCAGAATTCCTGCTGTTAGATCTCGCAATCCTTGTGTAATGTGGTTTTAAAGATGAATGCTACCACCTCACATGTTGACCCCATACCAGCTAGGTTGTTTCAGTCATGTTTTTCCTCATTGTGTTTGCCTCTCCTGAGTATCATAAATGACTCTTTGTCTTCTGGTGTTGTGCCATCTGCACTTAAAATTGCCGCTGTAACCCCGGTTCCAAAAACAAATAGCCGTGATTTTGAGAATTTGGGAAATTTTAGTCCGATCTCAAATCTCCCTTTTATTGCTAAAGTTTTAGAACGTATTGTTTCAACTCAATTGTTATCTCATCTATCTGTTAATGAACTCTTTGATTCACTACAATCTCGTTTCCGTAAAATGCATAGCACTGAGACAGCATTAGTTAAAGTCACAAATGATTTACTGATGGCTTCTGATTCTGGATGTTTATCAATACTGATCCTGCTTGATCTCAGCTCAGCTTTCGACACAATTGATCACTGTATTTTACTTGCCTGCCTGGAGTCTGTCTTTGGTGTATCTGATTCTGCTCTGAGCTGGTTTAGGTCTTATCTCTCAGATCGTAAACAATTTGTTGTGCTGGGTGGTTGTAGATCGGAGGTTAGTATGGTAAAATATGGTGTACCTCAGGGTTCAATTTTAGGTCCTTTACTTTTTAGTCTATATATTTTTCCACTCTGACAACTTTTGAGATCTCTTGATCTCGATTTTCATTTATATGCTGATGACACCCAGATCTACATTCACTCAAAGCCTGATGTAAATGTCGCTGTTACTCACCTTTCTAACTGTATTGCAGAAATCAAAAATTGGATGTCTGTTAATTATCTATGCTTAAATAGTGATAAAACTGAAGTGATGCTTGTTGGTTCGTCTCACCAGTTACGTAATGTGAAATCTGTAGCTTTAAATGTGGACGGCTCTGATATACAGTTCAAATCTAAATAAAAAAACTTGGGAGTCATCTTTGATTCTAATTTAACATTTGACCTGTACGTACGTAATACTGTTAAAGTATCATTTTTTCACCTTAGAAATATCTCTAAGTTACGACCCATGCTGCCTTTCTCTGTAGCAGAAAAACTAATTCATACTTTGGTTTTTTCAAGGATTGATTATTGTAATGCTTTGTTGGCGGGAGCATCGAAATCTATTTTGCACAGACTTCAGTGGGTACAAAATTCTGCTGCACGTATTCTGACCAGGACCAAAAAAAGAGACCATATAAAACCTGTTTTAGAGACATTGCATTGGCTGCCTGTTAGATTTCGTGTTGATTTTAAAATTCTTATGTTGACCTATAAGGCGTTAAATGGACTTGCTCCGCAATATCTTTCTGATCTTTTTAGTACCCTACGTTCCGAACACGTAATCTTTGCTGCAGCCGATGCTGGTCTTTTAGTTGTTCCGGTAACACGCCTGAAAACAATGGGTGGCAGGGCTTTTTCTTCGGTTGCCCAAAGTTATGGAATTCACTGCCCTCACAAATTAGAAGTGCTCCATCTCTGAGATTATTTAAGTCAGCCCTTAAAACTTATTATTTTAGAGAAGCTTTTAGGTGAAACCGTGATTGGTGGTTCTCCATGTAATTTATTTTAGGGTCTTGTTATAACTTATGTTTTTGTTTATTGATTTTAAACTGTTTTTAGATTTATATTATTGTTTGTATACATTCACTGTAATAGTTTGTATGTTATGCTTTTTTATCTATTGTCTATGTTAAGCGCTTCTGAGAATTGACTTTTAAAAGCGCTATACAAAATAAAGTTATTATTATTATTATTATTATTATTACCTACTCTTAGTAAAGGAAAAATGAGCAACTCCTAAAATAAGAGTGAAGCCGTTTCTCAATACCAAGTATGCAAACTTTGGACTTGCGTCCTTGGTAGTTCAGACTTGCCAAGTTCGACTCAGGAGAACGAACTCCCGAGGATGCGAGGACGCAAGTCCGGTTCTTCTGCAAATGGAACAGAGCGTACTTGATCGCGTCACTCAGCACGCTCTGGCTACTCCTGTTATCTCTTTATATATATTTCAGGTAACAATAAAACAAAATTTGCTACAACTCTGCCTCTTTTCGTCAACAATAAAACAAAATATGTTATACAACACCACTCTGCCTCTTTTCATAAAAAAAAAATCAACATATTAGCCTAATTGCCATGTGGTTAAAGGAACGTGATTCTATTCACTAGCATATATTTATAACAAAATGAACATGATCTTTTTGTTTTCATTTTAAAAATATGAAACATTGATTTTTATTGACATTTATCAAACAGAGACAGGGTTATGGCATTTTATTTTATTGTTCATATAGTGACGATAATATAAAAAATGTAAAGAGCCATAAAGTTATGAAACCTCAAAAACTATTTTTTTTTGCCATGGTACTATAGTTTAGTGAGACCAGATAGACTTATACACAAGACGAATTATACGTCAAGTTTATCCACTAGACTAGAGAGATCAGAGCCAGCGGCAAACGTCAGAAGCACTAGCCGAGGAAAAGCAGTTCCAGTCGGGGTTGATCTCGCTGAGTGTCCGCTGAAGGCTTGGATGTCAGAACTCCGAAAACGTCAGATGCATTTTTCAGATAGGCGCTTTCTTTATAAATAAACTACAGATTTGAGATTTAAACAACCACATTCTCGCCTGAAACACTCTTAAAATTACATTTCATGACTCAATAACAGTAGTATTTTGATATTTCGCGGATTTTCTCCTCTCTCCTATTGACGCTTGCGGGTTGGTGCGAGGTGCATTCTGGGTTATCTGGCTGTCTCAAGTCCACACAAGTCACCTCTCGATGCATCCTCGGTAAACGGGGCGGATCAAGAACACATCCGGGGATTTGAAGTGAACTTGGCAAGATGTGAACTTTTGAAGGTACTTGGGCAGCGACTGATGACGTTTCACAAGTCCACAAGAACACAAGTACAGACAAGTACGCATATTGAGAAACGCCTTGCTATGGATGACGTCAATTTCATGCACGAGCTTCCTCGCAATGATCACGGTGATTGGTTGTTAGATGACAGGGCCATCATGCGGAACATAACACAGCAACAAATCATGGAATTACGACATCTAAATATGTCTGTGTCTAACACAAAATAATAATAATAAAAAAAAGTATGTAATGTATGTAATGTCATCAAAATGCATAGGCTATATAATGACATGTTTGTGCAGGCCCAGTGAAGTGTAATTCTAAAAAGGCAGAGAGAGAAAAGTCATGAATGAAATTATTCAAGGTTGCCTAAGGGCCTGCAGTGTTCACTTATCGCGTCTTTTGCGTGCTCAAGTTCGTTATTTTAAATGTAGGCGCGCGATTTGTGCGCCTGTTTTTTCCAAGCGCGTCCGTATGGAGCGGTGCGCGTGACAACCAACCGGAGCGCAACCGCCGGGAGAATGCGGCGCGCCTTGCGTTTTTAGGTGCTATATGTGAATGGTGCCTAATGCACTAATGAAAACCTTAACTTGCCTAATAATAAAAAAACGACTCTTGCATTAACACTTGCTTGGTTAATTGACATTCTTTTAGCCTAACTAGACTATTTAAAGCAAGGACATGTTGCTCATATTGAAGTAATGTAGCCTAATAGTTGAATGACGGTGGATTATGAACTCGACAAAATGGAAAAGAAAGCCCAACTGGACGCAGGATCAGTTACTGCTACTGATGCTAGAAAAAATAAATAAAAAATAATAATAAATAAAAATAAAATAATAATAATAATAAAAAATAAAATAAAATAAAAAATAATTAAAAGTGAAATTCGGCATTGGGATTTCAAGCAAAACTAAGCATGATACATGGGAGAGGATTTGTTTGCAGATGAACGCAGCATTCCCGCTTGTGCACTATAATGCGCTACAATCCTTTGTGAATAGGTCTTTGTGAGTTAGGAGTCCTCTCGACTTCTTTTGGGCTGTCCCAGACTTGGGTGCTACTTTTAGGGCTAAAATGCTTTGTGAATTACTCTTAGTGAAAAAAATTAGGAGTCCTAAAGTTAGGAGTGACACGCCCATTATTTTTAGGAGTTGCTCCTAAATTCGCCAGTTAGGAGCTACTTTTAGCCTTAAAATTCTTTGTGAATACGGCCCCTGATCTTCCTGATGTTGTACATTGCAAACCTGCATGATCGAGCTGTCTTTGTAATATGGTCTGAGAAGGTCAGCTGGTCAAAGATTACTCCAAGATTTCTGACCGATCTTGAAGGGGTGATTGAAGAAGAATCTAGTTGGATATTGAAGTCGTGCTGTAGAGATGGATTGACAGGGAGGACGAGAAGCTCAGTCTTAGCCAGGTTGAGCTGCAGGTGATGTTCCTTCATCCATGCCGAGATGTCCGTCAAACAGCTTGAGATACGTGCAGCTACTGTGGGATCATCTGGTTGAAATGAACGGTGGATCTGGGTGTCATCAGCATAGCAATGGTAAGAGTAACCATGTGCCTGTATGATGGGCCCCAGTGATGTGCTGTAAATGGAGAAGAGGAGGGGTCCAAGCACTGAACCCTGGGGAACCCCTGTGGTCAGTTGATGTGCTTTGGATACCTAGCCTCTCCATGCGACCCTGAAGGACCTACCTGTGAGATAAGACTCAAACCAGTGGAGGGAAGTTCCAGTGATGCCGAGTGATGAGAGAGTGAAGGATCAGATGATTCACCATGTCGAAGGCAGCAGACAGGTCCAGGAGAATTAGAATTGATGATTTGGAAGCAGCTTTTGCGATCCGCAGAGCTTCTGTGACTGACAGCAATGCAGTGTCGGTTGAATGGCCTTTCTTAAGCTTGATTGGTTGACATCCAGCTGGTTGTTCAGAGACAGGAAAGATGATACTTGGTTGGAAGCAACTCGTTCAAGAGAGAATTGAATGTTTAGAAAAGCATTTGTGTATTAGGAGCAGTGTTGATCTTGTTGTGGAAGTATGACGATTTTGCAGCGTGAACTTGAACAGAGAAGGTAGAGAGCAGAGATCGATACCTACTCAGGTCAGATGTGTCTCTTGGTTTGCGCCATTTCCTCTCTGCTGCTCTGAGTTTGGTCCGGTGTTCACAAAGAAGATGAGGAAATGCGTAAATGAGGAAATGATCTGAAAC
Organism: Hybognathus amarus; assembly: GCA_030378365.1. Classification (NCBI taxonomy): domain Eukaryota; kingdom Metazoa; phylum Chordata; class Actinopteri; order Cypriniformes; family Leuciscidae; genus Hybognathus; species Hybognathus amarus. The sequence continues at coordinate 55,356 of JAQIUQ010004629.1, read as the reverse complement.
GTGGAGAGGTTTCACCAAAATGTTGTCTGTAATGCAGTTGTGTGTGTAAACTAGGTCCAGTTGATTGCCTGACTTGTGAGTACCTGTGGTGATGAGCCGTTTGAGATCAAATGAGGCTAGAAGAGAGATGGAGTCTGTAGCATACGGCTTCTCTAGATGAATGTTGAAGTCGCCAAAGAGTACCAGTGACGTGCAATCCTCAGGGAAAGAGGACAGCAGCACATCTAACTCCTCTACAAAGCTTCCCAGTTGACCTGGGGGGCGATAAATGACTACAATGTGGATCTTAATGGGAGTTGTAAGTGTAATAGTATGATATTCAAATGAGTTGTTAAGAGAGCGTTGAGTATTTCCAATTGTTAGTAATGAGAAGACCGGTGGGGGTGTGGGAGAACGATAATTTGTTAGAGAGAGCAGCAGGGGTTCCTGAGTCTTCTGGATGGATCCAGGTCCCAGTGAAGCCTAAGATATTAAGAGTAGAATGAGATGCAAAGGCTGGGATGAAATCAGCTTTATTGGCTGCTGATTGACAATTCCATAGACCCATTGAAAGAGTGAGAGGTGAGTGCGAGGATAAGGGAATGTGACGCAGAGTTGCAGTGTTGCGTTGCCTTCTGTGGGTGATGAGAGCGTTGTCGAGAGACAACGGGAATGTATAGAAAGCACATGATGTTGGAAATGAGGATTTAGTGTTATTTATCAGTGAAGACATTTTTTTAAAAATTTCATCCAGTCGTCTCAGTTGCACAGTTCGCGGTGCTAGGCTAGCGCATGTCAACGGTAACATTTAGCATGCCATTAAAAATAGTTTTACCCACTCCACAGTACACCAAAAACAAATCAATTATAACGCCAGACTATCAATTTAAGTGTCTGTTGAGAGAGATAATGTTACAAATCAAACTATCCTTTTCATCTCAATGATTGATTGCATTACATTTACAGAAACTAGGTTCTCAGCAGCGGCGGAATTTTACTTTGCTCCACTTAGCAGTAACGTTACTGCGTCAAGAAAGTAAACACAGAACAGAAGCACATTACAGTCGGGACGTCTAGCTAGCTTAGTAATAATTGTTGAGGTAAACGAAGGCAACATGGTGATTCAGTGTGCATTTTGCAATTGCAAGAATAAACCTAATAAATCTTCATTGCAAAATTTTCACAATTCTCCTTTTGAAGATCCAGAAAGGATTCAACTTGATCTTCAAGTTGAAAGGATTCAACTTGAAGATCCAGAAAGGGATTATTTCTGCGGGCTTGGACAAGGAGACACTGGCAGAGAGTCTGCTTGAAGCTGGTTTTAAAGTCTGGTCCAATGTACAGTAAATAATGATGTCGATACTGCAGTATCAGGAGCCAGATTCAGACCCAGAAAGCAGCGATGAAGAGAGTCAAGCAGAACCTACCTAAACACGGCTCTTAAAAAACCTTTCTGAAAGGTAATTTTCCTATATTTTTTTACTTTATACACGTTTATTTTACACTGACTGGCTACTAACTGTCACGGTGTGGGTGCAGGCAGAAGAACAGGCAGAGTCCAAAAGCTTCAATTCGAATAACATTTACTCATAATTCAGGTGAGGAAGAGGAACACGGGAGCAAACACCGGGTAACTGACAACATTGAGCGACAGAGACTGAATGAAACAAAGGGAACTAAATACACAGATGAATCAAACATAATGAAGTGAAGACAGGTGATACTGATAATCAAGACGAGGAACAGGTGGCTGATGAGGGAGTGAGTTCAGGACAGGAGACAAGAGGATCATGGGAAGTGTAGTGCCGATGATAAGACAGGACGGTGCAGACGGAGACTGTGACAGAACTCCCCCTCCCGGGAGGCGTGGCCTCACGCCGTGGAACAGAGGAGGGAGGAGGAACAGAAGGCGGAGCCGGGCGTGGCCAGGGTGGAGCAGGTTAAGGGGTGACCAGGGCGGAGCAGTGGAACCCTCAGGCGTCCAGGGTGGAGCAGGCTGTGGACGTGGCCAGGGCGGAGCTGTGGGACCCTCGGGCGTCCAGGGGCGGAGCTGTGGGACCCTCGGGCGTCCAGGGCGGAGCTGTGGGACCCTCGGGCGTCCAGGGCGGAGCTGTGGGACCCTCGGGCGTCCAGGGCGGAGCTGTGGGACCCTCGGGCGTCCAGGGCGGAGCTGTGGGACCCTCGGGCGTCCAGGGCGGAGCTGTGGGACCCTCGGGGCGTCCAGGGCGGAGCTGTGGGACCCTCGGGCGTCCAGGGCGGAGCTGTGGGACCCTCGGGCGTCCAGGGCGGAGCTGTGGGACCCTCGGGCGTCCAGGGCGGAGCTGTGGGACCCTCGGGCGTCCAGGGCGGAGCTGTGGGACCCTCGGGCGTCCAGGGCGGAGTAGACTGGGGGTGAGACCAGGGCGGAGCAGATGGCGGGCGGACCCCTGGTGGAGCCGATGTAACTGGCGCTGACACCACCAGGGGGCCGACCGACAGGGGCGGAGCAGAGGGGAGAGGAGACCGGGGTGACGTGGTGGAGCCGACGAGGTAGGGGGCTGACGAGGGACCAGGGCGACACCGCTGGCTCTGGCGAGTGAGGGGCTGACAGGGACACCAAGGGAGACGGAGAGGACAGAGGGAGTGAGGACTGACGGGTGACTGGGGGAGCGAGGAATCCAACTGAACCGGGGGGAGAACTGACGGGGCGGAGCCAACGGAAGGAAGTCCTGAGGTGAGGGAAGGATGACGAGGGAACCCAGGGGAATTCGGAGGGACGAGGGAGCCTGGAGGAGCTGGTGAACTGGGGGGCCATGGAGGAGCTGAGGGAGGTATGAGCGACGGGGGGAGCCGATGGAACCGGGGGCCGAGGAAGTGTCCCTGGGGAGGAGGTGAAAGACGGAGACCGGGGATCCTCGAAACAGACGGGTTTAGGGGAGCTGGACGGAAGGAGGAGAGGAGGCGGGAGAGGGAGGCTGGGTGGGACCCTGGTCTCGGGTTCCGGCTGGACCGGCTCTGGCGCGGGGCTGGACGGTCTCCGCAGCGGGCTGGACGGTCTCCGCAGCGGGCTGGACGGTCTCCGCAGCGGGCTGGACGGTCTCGCAGCGGGCTGGACGGTCTCCGCAGCGGGCTGGACGGTCTCCGCAGCGGGCTGGAACGGCTCCGGAGCGGGCTGGGACGGTCTCCGCAGCGGGCTGGACGGTCTCCGCAGCGGGCTGGACGGTCTCCGCAGCGGGCTGGGACGGCTCCGCAGCGGGCTGGACGGTCTCCGCAGCGGGCTGGACGGTCTCGGAGCGGGCTGGACGGTCTCCGAGCGGGCTGGACGGTCTCGGAGCGGGCTGGACGGTCTCCGGAGCGGGCTGGACGGTCTCCGCAGCGGGCTGGGACGGTCTCGCAGCGGGCTGGACGGTCTCCGCAGCGGGCTGGACGGTCTCCGGAGCGGGCTGGACGGTCTCCGCAGCGGGCTGGGACGGTCTCCGGAGCGGGCTGGGACGGTCTCCGCAGCGGGCTGGACGGTCTCCGCAGCGGGCTGGGACGGTCTCCGGGAGCGGGCTGGACGGTCTCTGGAGCGGGCTGGACGGTCTCTGGAGCGGGCTGGACGGTCTCTGGAGCGGGCTGGACGGTGCTGGGCGGAGCCAGCGGAGAGGGGGGCTCCGAGCTCGGCCGCGCTGGACGGGGACCAGCGGAGAGAGTGGCTCGTGCTCGGTGGTGCTGGACGGAACCAGCGGAGAAGGCGCGAAGGCTGTGCTGGGCGGGACCAGCGGAGAGGGGGCTCGAGTCGGCCGCGCTGGACAGGGCCAGCGGAGAGAACAGCTTGTGCTCGGTGGTGCTGGACGGAACCAGCGGAGAAGGCGCGGAGGCTGTGCTGGACGGGACCAGCGGGGACGAGGACAGCTTGGGTTGGACAGGCCTGGGCTGGACGGGCTTGGGCTGGACTGGTGTTACCGTCAGTGAAGAACCACAGACCCATAGCGCCCGGTCCAGAAACTTCGCAAACGGGAGACCCAGGTCCCCAAGCAGCAGGATCTGGGTCAACGGGTCGTCCAGTCCTTCCCAGAACCGCTGCTTGAGGAATTCTTCCTCCCAGTAGGGGTCCTGGTGCAGGTGGATATACACCTCGACGAATTCATCCAAAGTGGCCCCATTTTGGTCAAATAAGAAGGCCTCCATCTGCTCATCCATCTTGATTAATTGGGTCGCTCAATCTGTCACGGTGTGGGTGCAGGCAGAAGAACAGGCAGAGTCCAAAAGCTTCAATTCGAATAACATTTACTCATAATTCAGGTGAGGAAGAGGAACACGGAGCAAACACCGGGTAACTGACAACATTGAGCGACAGAGACTGAATGAAACAAAGGGAACTAAATACACAGATGAATCAAACATAATGAAGTGAAGACAGGTGATACTGATAATCAAGACGAGGAACAGGTGGCTGATGAGGGAGTGAGTTCAGGACAGGAGACAAGAGGATCATGGGAAGTGTAGTGCCGATGATAAGACAGGACGGTGCAGACGGAGACTGTGACACTGAACGTTATATACACAAACAGAGTCTGCATTGGTTTACGTTCTTGATCAAATTGAGAATAATGTCATCAAGTATATATATACATGAAAAATATGTTTAAAACATTAGTACTTATACAAAATTCAGGTCCATAATGTTTGTACACGTTTGTCATAGACACAAAATAGCATAACTAGTAGCCTAGTGGCTATAAAGCCAGTGCTGGCATTTGACAAAACTAAAACACAAGGCTACGACTGAAATTATACATGCAAATACATTTAAAATGATTAAGTCTTAGCCTACTTTTACAGGTTGTGGCCCAACAATTGCTTCCTCTGGTTTTAAAGTTGGAACTGCTTCATGTTTTAGTAACAGTTTCTTGTTGAATCCGGTGTTTGAATTCGTGGAGATTCTGGAAGCTGTCTTTCATAAATGTGCAGCACAGAGAGCTAAATTACAATTATAATTTTCAGGAACATAATCAAACATAAATTATATCCATTGTTGATGAAGTACAGCGTCCGTGGGAAGCCTGAACACAGAAGACCTGACAGCTGGGGAACACAACACACTCGACGATCAGGGTTGGGAACCGAGAACCCTAGTGTTTTTGAAAAGATACCGGAACTGTGCAAAATCCCTAAGTTTCGGTTTCTGGTGCGAATATGTGGGCGAAGTGCTGGGAGCAGATTATCGTCTCACCTCAGAGGCGCAGACAGCGCGAGAGAGAAAGAGAAGAGCTGCATGAGTGTGTAATGTTGCTGTTGGTGCATGAACAGTATCTGCAAAGTTGTAGTGCTGAAAGTTTAGTGTAAGCAAAGATATCGTATTTTAAGAATAAGGAAGTATACTGCCTACAGAAACGGACTCAATTGGGACTACAGCTGGGTTTTAGACTTCACTAACCTATACATTTGCATCAACCCCTCCCTCCGCAATGTGCAAAGAAGGGCATGCGCATATTTCTGCGGGCCGTCAAGTGTGTTGTGTTCACCCAGCTGTCAGGTCTTTTGTGTTCAAACTCCCACGGACGCTGTACTTTCGTCAGAAAATGGATACAATTTATGTTTGATTATGTTCCTGAAAATGACGATCGTAATTTAGCTCTCTGTGCTGCGCATTTTACGGAAGACAGTGTGGTGATTAGGTGTGTTTCTATGTCTGTCCTCTAGATGGCAGTAGAACCAAACATACAGTTAAGAGATACCCAAGAAGGTAAAAGGAGTAAAGAATGGAAGGAAGTGGCACAGAGAGCTAAGCTCATGTTTGTGGAATGTTCTGAAGAATAAAGAGGCTAAACGCCAGTTCCAACATTTATTTGTTTAGAGTGTTTTAATCAATAAACACCACATGGTACCAGGAGTGAACTGTCCTGTGATACAACAGAGATGGATTCTATCAAGCCACCGGAATCTCTTGAAACTCACCGGGAGTGTTGATAGCAGCTGGCGGACTTTCAAGCAGCAATTCGCGCTATACATTCAAGCTGTTGGTCTCTGATGATGAGTCGGATTCACGGAAAATAGCGTTGCTCTTGACAGTTGCTGGACCTCAGGCGATTGAAGTATACAATACTTTTACGCACACGCATTCGAATCTCAAGGAGAAAGTTTTGACTCATTCTTGACAGATTTAAAGCTAAAGGCAAAAACATGCAACTTCGGAGTCTTGGCTGAATCAATGATCAGAGATCAAATTGTTTTTGGCATTGATGACAAGAAAATAAGAGAAAGATTACTCAGAGAAACGGAGCTGACTTTTGAAGGTGCTGTTAAGATTTGTCATGCGAGTGAGCTTGCTCTGTTGCATTCTAGAACTTTTACCGATAAAGGATCCATGGGTGCAGACTGTCCAGTAGTTGGCACTGTTACTCATAAAATGAAAAGGCAGAGTCAAAAAGCTGTACCAAAGACATGCACAGATTCATTCTGCTGTAAAAGATGTGGCTCAAAGCATCTGCCTAAACAATGCCCAGCATATGGAAAGCAATGTGCAAAATGCAAAGGCATGAACCACTTCGCTAAGCAGTGCTTTTCAAAGAATAAAACAAAGCAATCGACATTTGTGCATGTTGTGGATGACACAGAATTGTCAGACACTTTCTTTGTGGGCATGATCAATGGTGACACAGAAAGTATTGAGGATAAAACACACAAAGAAAATAAAAAAATGACTCTGATGTGAACTGTGTATCTGAAGACAAATGGATTGTGTCATTACAAGTCAATGGAACCATTGTGCCGCTTAAACTTGATACAGGAGCGAAGGCCAATCTCATAAGCATAAGTGACATAAAGGAAATGAAGATCAAGCCTCAGATAAAAAGAAACACTGTGTCACTCAAAACCTACAATGGACAGGAAATAAACACTCAAGGTGTGTGCAGACTAAGAGTATGTGTAAAGAACAAAACTCATCACCTGCTCTTTGTTGTAGTTCCAGATAATCTTCAGTCTCTCCTTGGTGACAAAGCCTGCGAAGAGTTAGGACTGGTTAAGAGAGTGTACTGCATCAATAGTCATGGTGTTACAGCGACACAGCAGGAAACTACAAATAACATTGTTCGCAGATTTGATGATGTTTTCAAGGGACTGGGAGCTCTACCATTTATCTATAAAATTCAGCTCAAAGATGATGCTCACCCTGTAGTTCATGCTCCGAGAAGGGTTTCCGCGCCACTGAAAGAGAAACTAAAACAGGAGCTTGATAAGATGACCGCTCTAGGAGTCATTAAGAAAGTGGAGGAACCCACAGACTGGGTGAACTCGATGGTCTGTGTTAAAAAGAAAAATGGTGATCTGAGAGTATGCATGGATCCTCCAGACTTGAATGCAAGCATAAAAAGGGAGCACTACCAGATTCCAAAACGTGAGGAGATTACAAGTGAAATGACTGGTGCACAGTATTTCAGCAAGCTGGACGCTTCACAGGGATTCTGGCAATTGAAGCTCCATGAAGACAGTACTAAGTACTGCACGTTCAATACACCATTTGGACGGTATTCATTTCTTCGTCTTCCCTTTGGCATAATTTCAGCCTCTGAAATCTTCCATCGTGCCATGGAGCATATCATAGAGGACTGGAGGGAGTCCGTGCATATGTTGATGACATAGTGGTTTGGGGATCCACTTTGCAGGAACAAAATCAAAGACTTTTCCAGCTACTTCAAAGAGTACAGAAATATGGACTCAAGTTAAACAGAGCTAAATGTCTGTTTGGTGTCACTGAAATGACATTTCTAGGTGACAAGTTGTCTGGATATGGTGTTGAACCTGACAAAAGCAAAATTCAGGCAATTCTGGACATGCCAGAGTCCTGTGGACAAAAAAGGTGTGCTGAGGATAATGGGAATGGTAAATTTCATTGGCAAATTCATTCCAAACCTCTCCGCAAAAACTGCGACCCTCAGAGAGCTGTTGAATCATAAAAATGAGTTCAATTGGACAAGTAAGCATGAGCAAGAATGGAGAGTGCTCAAGTCAATATTGACAAGAGCGCCAGTTCTCACCTACTTTGATTCCTCTAAGAGTATCAAAATCTCCACGGATGCGTCAAAGGATGGTCTAGGTGCAGTCTTGCTTCAAGCAGAAGTTGACGGCTGGAAACCGATTGCTTATGCCTCTAGGACGATGACACAATCTGAGTGCAGATATGCTCAGATCGAGAAAGAATGTCTCGGACTCGTCTTTGGATTTGAGAAATTTCATGACTATGTCTATGGCTTATCATCGTTCACAGCAGAGACGGACCACAAGCCTTTAATAGCGATCATCAAGAAAAATCTGAATCAGATGTCTCCAAGCATTCAGCGTCTAATGATGAGACTGCAACGATATGACTTTGAATTAGTCTACACACCAGGGAAATACATAGTGCTAGCTGATGCACTGTCCCGTGCACCATTGACATCCAAATCCTCAGATGCGAGTTGCACAGAAGATGATGTGAGTACACATGTGAATCTTGTTGTTGAATCTCTTCCAGTGTCTGATCGAAAGCTCAAGCAAATAGCTGAGGAGACAGCAAAAGATCCAGTTCTCCAGGCTGTTATTCAAAATCTGAACAATGTCTGGGTCAAAAGCTCCTGCCCGCAATTCTACAATGTTACAAGGGACATCTTGGAATAGAGAAATGCAAAAGGAGATCCAGGGATTCAGTCTATTGGCCTGGAATGAATTCTGAAATTGAGAAAATTCTCAGCACATGTGAAGTTTGTCTGAAACATCAAAACAAACAAGCAAGAGAACCAATGATCACAACAGACTTACCTCAGCATCCTTGGCAGAAAGTAGGTACCAATCTGTTCCATTTCCATGGTAAAGAGTACTTGCTGGTAGTGGATTACTTTTCAAGTTTTCCAGAAATAGCCCTGCTGTCTAACCCTTCAAGTGCATGTGTGATACAGCAGATGAAGTCAATTTTTGCCAGGCATGGCATTCCTCTGGTTGTGGTGAGCGACAATGGCCCATGTTACAATTCCAAGGAATTTCAGGACTTTGCTGCTCACTATGATTTCAGACACATCACTTCAAGTCCCCATCATGCTCAATCTAATGGGAAGGCAGAAAAAGGAGTGCACATTGTGAAGCAATTGTTGAAGAAAGCATCTGAAGGAAAGTCAGATCCATATCTAGCTCTTCTGAGCTATCGAGCAACTCCTCTGGAACATGGTGCATCTCCTGCAGAGCTCTTAATGAATCGCAAGATAAGAACGACACTTCCTTGCAAACATGACACAAAACGAGATACGTTGAACAATGCAGCAATAAAACAGAAACGGAAGGATCTTCAAAAGAGACAGAAAACGAACTATGACAAACAAACCAAAATGCTGAAGGTGTTATCGAGAAATGATATTGTGCGAGTGGAAAATGCAAACTGCTGGGACAAAAAAGCTGTTGTTCTGGAAGAAGTGAATCCACGATCATATGTTGTCAGAACAGAGAATGGACAAGTGCTTAGGAGAAATCGCAGAAGTCTTCTTAAAACGCAAGAAACGAGCCAAACACTGACTGACACTAAAGGAGAAGAAGTTCTGGCCTCACCTGAAGATGCAACACCGCCAAGCTGTCAGACTTCTTCATCTTCTTCCGTTCCCCTGGACAATGGTCATTCAGCAGAAACAAATGCATCTCCTATATTAAGAAGATCATTACGTATAATAAAGAAACCTGATCGACTTAATTTGTAAAATAACCCTGTTCAGTTACAATTGAAATGTGCCACACAAATGTGTTGTTTTGAAATTTCAGTTTTTCGTCAAATGGATAATTGATTTGTGTTATATTATTTCTAATGTTAAATGCATTTCAGTTTATATTTTTCTTTCTAAAGAAAAGGGGATGTGGTGATTAGGTGTGTTTCTATGTCTGTCCTCTAGATGGCAGTAGAACCAAACATACAGTTAAGAGATACCCAAGAAGGTAAAAGGGTAAAAATGGAAGGAAGTGGCACAGAGAGCTAAGCTCATGTTTGTGGAATGTTCTGAAGAATAAAGAGGCTACACGCCAGTTCCAACATGTATTTGTTTAGAGTGTTTTAATCAATAAACACCACAGACAGCTTCCAGAATCTCCACGAATTCAACAAGAAACTGTTACTAAAACATGAAGCAGTTCCAACTTTAAAACCAGAGGCAGCAGTTGTTGGGCCACAACGTGTGAGTAGGCTAAGACTTAATCATATTTGAATGTATTTGCATGTATAATTCCAGACGTAGCCTCTGAGTTTTTTTTTTTTTTTTCAAATGCCAGCGCTGGCTTTATAGCCACTAGGCTACTAGTTATGCTATTTCTACGACAAACGCGTACAAACATTATGGACCTGAATTTTGTACAAGTACTAATGTTTTAAACGTATTTTTCATGTATATATGCTTTATGACATTATTTTCAGATTTGATCAGGAGCTGTAAACTTAATGCCAACGCTGTTTGTGTTTAACATTAGTAGCCTAGTCAGTTGCTATTGTTGCCTGTCAGATGCTATTGTGTAAAACAAACATGTATAAAGTTAAAAAAAATTAGCAAATTATCATTCAGAAACGTTTATCAAGTAGGGGTGTAACGGTTCACAAAATTCACGGCTTCGGCTCGATACTAGATACACTTGTGTCACGGTTCGGTTTGGTACGTTCGGTACGTTTCAAATACAGCAAAAAGAAAGAAATGGCAGAGAAATTTCCTTGATTTTATTTTTTTTATTATATTTTTATTAAAACTAACATCATAAAGTATGATATTTTTTAACTTTGAGCCAGGCCGGCGATGCTGCATAGCGCGAACTCAGGCGGTTGCCCGGGCGCCGAATGTGTTGGGGGCGCCGGGGCGCGCGCTCTGACGTCGCCCTTGACCTACTCTGCTACTCCCCATTAATCGAGAAATCACAGAGTTAGAATGAAAAATAAGAAAAATGTTTATTAAACATTGTCATCCTAAGGCGCCCCTCAGCCACACGTTTAATAACTTAATTACTGATTATTAGATTGAATTGATGATTATTGTCGATCTTTTCCGGGGGTTGCGTTACGTCGGGCAAGTGCTCAGCTGCGGTCGCGTCTGATCGGAAATGAAGCGGTATAAATAAACCCTCTGGTCCACAGGGACGAACACAGAGAAAGCAACAAAATAAAAAGAAAGTCCACTTTAAAGGTAAGCCTTCTCATCTCAGACATTAAAGTGTCAAACGCAATAAATCAGGCGTAGCAGCCTACTTGAGATTCCCGGTGACCAACGTGCTTTTTGGGCCGAGACATCTCATAGCCTACTTTTATTTATTTTTTGTCTTAACGGCCCATAAAACTCGTACATCGGCAGCCCATTCGTTTTGTTTTGCTTAATTGCCGACGTTGAGTTGCTTCCAAGTCCATAGCTTACTTATAGAAATTTGTACAAAACTAATTATGAAAGTTTCTTATATATTTCATTGCATTTGTTTTACAATATAGCTTATTATGTTGGAGTGTAATGTAGACACGTAACTAATGAGGTTTGAATTTTTATTTGTTCAATTTGCACACTGAATTGCAGCAGATTGATGAATTTAACATTTAAATTTGATTTAAAAATGAATTAAACATTAAAATGCACAACAGTTGGGACTCCGAAACCCCCTTAGTTGTAGCAGCCAGGTAATAATTGTAATTTATCTACAACAAGTTACATTACATACACAGATAAAACAATGCAGCTGTAGGATGATAGAAATATCCTTGAACGTTATTTGTAGCATTTGTATAAACAATTTATTACAGATCCTTCAACTTGTTGAAGTTTTGGAGTGATTATAAGAGTATTTTTGTTAAATTTAATAAATACTCATCATCAGTTTTGGGCATATTACTTAAAAAAATTAGTTACAGTTACTTCTCACAAATTCTCACAGAGTTAGTAACTGAATTAAATCATTATAAAAGTAACTAATTACCAGGGAAAGTACCTATTGTGTTAAAAAAGTTAAAATAGGCCTAACTTGGATGCACCCAATATTAAATATGTTAAATTAATTAAATGGATTGGACACTATAGAGTAAATTATTATTATAAAACATTGTACACTTATCTACACTATTGTAATGTTGCTGTGGGACAATGTGGGTGACACCAATAAAATGCAATATATTATTTTAAAAATTATCATTACTATAGTAGAACAATACATAAAATACATACTGTACATAATACACAATTTTTTAATATTTGATATTGCACAGACTTAAACTGGCCACCAAATAAGTCGGAAAAAATGTATGCTTAAATGTACCAAAAATAAAATAATAATAAAAAATAGGGGGGGGGGGCGCTAAAATCAATCTCGCCTCGAGCAACTATAGGGATAAACCGGCCCTGCTTTGAGCAATGATGGAGCTATAGCCTACTTGACTTTTCATAGGAGCTTATAAAACAAAACAGCTCCTTGGACAAAATGAAATGTAATATTGTAGTAGTTATAAACAAAGGTTTATTTTAGTTTAGATTAACATTTGAGGGCAGCAATTGTATTCATAATGTCAAAATACAACCGACGTGAGGTTACCTCACGCATTAGCCTTAGCCTACTATTCCTGCCAAACTTACAGAAAGCATTAGCCTACTATTCCTGCCAAACTTACAGATAGTAGTGTTATACAGTAAATCCTTGGTGATGTTGCTGTATCTGTGGACACTGGATTGTTCATTCGTGGCACAATGTTTCTTCCTGGTTTCCACCGTCAGCAGCTGTTTGATCCATTAATAACAGAGAAATGTGAATGTTTCTCCCTAGATACTCGCAGCGATTTTATTACTTCAGTGGCGAATTCAAATGTTTTCTGGGTTTGGCTGTGTAGTAACAGTGCTGATCAAGAGTCGGCTCGCGCAGCATTGGTCCAAACTGATAAACGGTCCGACATCCAAACAAACAACCACACAATAACGAGTAGCTCAGTTTCGTTCCGCTTACATCTATATTTGATGTTGGGAATTGTTGTGGTCACACCAACGTCTCTTACTCAACGGGGCTTTACACTATGAACGCGCTTGACACACGCGACGCGCCTGACATTTGAATAACGAAATGTTGGTCGGCAGGAGAAATTAACCGAACGAACCGTTCGGTTCGAAAATGCGTACCGAAAACCGTACCGAAAGCCTCGTACCGAAACGGTTCAGTACGAATACGCGTATCGTTACACCCTATTAGTAAGAGCCGTGTGTGGTGACGGTCTGCTTGACTCTCTTAATCGCAGCTTTCTCGGTCTGATTCTGCCTCAAACTGATACTGCAGTTTGACACTATTATTTACATCTGGACCGGAGCTCATGACATGTACGTTTTGCTCGTAAAGGTAATGGGTGTTAACCTTCCGGAAACACGTGAGTGACAGTTTAGCCAATCACAACACACCGGCCCAAACTAACCAATCTGAGCCCACTGCCTGTTTATGAGGGAGTGGTTTCATAGACTCAGGAAGTCGACCGGTCGTTCGAGGACAGAGGAGAGCGCGGCTGACAATAAAGATGAAGTTTATGAAAAATAAGACTTTTTAAAAAAGAAAAAACACGAATATATGTTATATTGCACCCCATAAACACAATCATGCAAAGAAAAAAAGCAGTCAACCCCCATTTAATCTTTGAAAGATTTTGATTCAAACACCCACCCTTCTTATTCCTAAATGACAAAAACTTCACCCCTGAAGTTGCGGTTTGCTCAGTCACTCTCTAAATTTAAATCTGTTTGTGCTAAGAGAGAGCAGTTGTCCATATGAAACTGCTTTACAATCACACAGTATCAATATTTACGTGTTACAAATATTCAAATGAATAATGTTACAGAAGGACTGAGATAAAAGTTTATAGTTTGAGTAAACATTGACAGTAATCAAAACAGATGTAGTCCGTAACTTTTTTGTGTTCAGAATTTACAACATGTTTACAATGAGCGAGTGCATGAATGCCTTTTTTTCCAAACCGTGTTTTTGTCTTATCTTGAATCACTACGTTAAGCCTGTAATAAGCGTTAGTACTCTGACTTCTTGTTTAGACTGACCGTCGGATTGCAGCCGCAGCAGAGTAGCCCAATGCCTGCGTGACTCGTCATGGACATAAACTGAGAGAAGTAGCTCCGTCAACAATGTTCTTCCGTAAGGCGCATGCAGTTCTGTTTATTAACTGCTAGAGCGCCGATTTATCCAGTAATGAAATAAGTTAAGTCTTTATGAATCAATTATTCAAACGGTTTTAAAAAATAATCTGTTCTACTCACATCTTACATGTGTGTTCAATCATATTCTACCCCTTCTGAGAGGGCATTCTTCACTGTTGGAGATACAATAAGCAAGGAGAGGTCCTAAATGATTATAGAGTCTGTTACATTAACAGTCTGTTAAACTCATTAGTTAAGTAATATAAGAAATAAACACAAAAAAGGATTGTGGATTTTTCTCTTACTAATATTTTTTAATGAATGGGAACCGGAACCGAAAACCGGAATTGTTTGGCGAAACCGGAAAATGTATCACGATTCCCAACCTATTCTTGACGAGCCGCAGAAATATGGCCATGCCCTGGCATTATAATTGATTTGCTTTTGGTGAACTGTGGAGTGGGTAAAACTGTTTTTAATGGCATGCTAAAAGCCGTTTACCGTTGACTCACGCTTAGCCTAGCACCGGATGAACTATGCAACTGGGACGACTGGATGAAAAATTACTTTAAACTGTCTCCACTGATAAATAACACTCACTTTGGCTCTTGACAATAAGGCTCACTTTGAAATGAGGCCTGATGTCCAAAATTCCGAACCACCCCTTTAAGTGCTTAGCTGGTGTCTTTGCTCGGTGGAGTCGCACAGGTAGAGTCCGATGATCTTTACCCAAGTCAGTCTTCACACAAGGAGGCTGAACGCTTCCGCGACACCGCGCACAATGCATAGATATATGTGCTCAAATTACTGATTGAGGACAGCTGTCTCAGCTGAGCAATTAACACAGCACCCTCAAATGATCCGAAAATTGGTGACAAATCGAACTAGGCCTTGGCCAGTGACTCACTTAAGTGCTATGCAATTTTGATTGCAATACTATTCAAACGCGTTAAGAGCGGGACGCGTCTAATTAAAAACAGATTTGTGAGAAAGTAAAAATTTTAAACTAACCCCAGAATCGAAAAATAGCTCTACTTTGTGATAGATTAAGCTGTTAAATTTAATAACACAGAATAGCCCTATTGATAAATACTTAAATTGTAAAATTAGAGTATCCACAGAAATTTTAGATTCATTGCACAATAATGAATGTTTAATACTGATGATTTTGGCATACAGCTCATGAAAACCCAAAATTCCTATCTCAAAAACTTAGCATATCATGAAAAGGTTCTCAAAACAAGCTATTAACCTAATCAACTAATTAACTATAAACACCTGCAAAAGATTCCTGAGGCTTTTAAAAACTCTCAGCCTGTTTAATTACTCAAAAAAAGGGTAAGACAGAAAGAAATTTCTGAACAAATAGGCTGTTCCCAGAGTGCTGTATCAAGGCACCTCAGTGGGAAGTCTGTGGGAAGGAAAAAGTGTGGCAAAAAACGCTGCACAACAAGAAGAGGTGACCGGACCCTGAGGAAGATTGTGGAGAAGGACCGATTCCAGACCTTGGGGGACCTGCGGAAGCAGTGGACTGAGTCCGGAGTAGAAACATCCAGTGCCACCGTGCACAGGCGCGTGCAAGAAATGGGCTACAGGTGCCGCATTCCCCAGGTCAAGCCACTTTTGAACCAGAAACAGTGGAAAAAGCACCTGACCTGGGCTACAGAGAAGCAGCACTGGACTGTTGCTCAGCGGTCCAAAGTACTCTTTTCGGATGAAAGCAAATTTTGCATGTCATTTGGAAATCAAGGTGTCAGAGTCTGGAGGAAGACTGGGGAGAAGGAAATGCCAAAATGCCTGAAGTCCAGTGTCAAGTACCCACAATCAGTGATGGTCTGGGGTGCCATGTCAGCTGCTGGTGTTGGTCCACTGTGTTTTATCAAGGGCAGGGTCAATGCAGCTAGCTACCAGGAGATTTTGGAGCACGTCATGCTTCCATCTGCTGAAAAGCTTTATGGAGATGAAGATTTAATTTTTTTCAGCACGACCTGCCACCTGCTCACATACCCCTTTCCACCAAGGCAGAGCTGGTGCTGGTTCGGAGCCAGAGCCTAGTTTCAAATCGGTTCTTTGTTTTTCCACCACCAAAGCACCAGCTCCGAACCAGTAAAAGTGGTTCTTAAGTAGCACCAAATCATTGCTGGTCTAGAAGTAAGAACCGCTTACGTCAGCGGCTGGGGCGGGGTTACCGTGACCAACAAGATGAACAGAAACTTGTGACCGCCATTTTTAAAATAGCAGCTAATCATGCTAATAGCAGCTCAATTGTAATCTCCGTTAATGCAAGTTACGCGAGCTGCACAGACGTGCCGTGTTTGCATACCGATGTAGGTTTGCAAAGCCATGAACATAAATAGTAACGCAACAAACGCCAATGTTGATGGAGGGCTTGTTCGAGATGCATCGGAGCAGCATGGACTCGGAGCTGCGGGAGTGTTTGGAGAGTTTACGACTCCTTCTGCTTTTGAATCGAATCTTTTTCTAATGTTTTATCGAATCGCTCTTGCAGTTTTGAGATTCGCAGTGCCGATACATCTCATACAAGCCTTGTGTGTTTGTGTGTGCCGCGTTAGCGTTGCTGGGCAACATGAGATGTATGCAGTGACGTAAGATCTGGCTCTGTGATGGCTCTCAGCCTGTGGAAAGACAAACCGGTTCTTTGAAAGCTCGTCAGTCGAACCAACTCCGAACCAGCACTAGCTCTAGCTCTGAACCAGCACCTGGTTCTTGTTGGTGGAAAAGGGGTAACAGTGCCAAAACCACTGGTAAATTGTTTACTGACCATGGTATTACTGTGCTCAATTGGCCTGCCAACTCTCCTGACCTGAACCCCATAGAGAATCTGTGGGATATTGTGAAGAGAAAGTTGAGAGACGCAAGACCCAACACTCCGGATGAGCTTAAGGCCGCTATCGAAGCATCCTGGGCCTCCATAACACCTCAGCAGTGCCACAGGCTGATTGCTTCCATGCCACGCCGCATTGAAGCAGTCATTTCTGCAAAAGGATTCCGGACCAAGTATTGAGTGCATAACTGAACATAATTATTTGAAGGTTGACTCTTTTTTTTTTTTTTTTTTTTTTAAAACACTTTTATTAGTCTGATGAAATATGCAAATTTTTTTAGATAGGAATTTTGGGTTTTCATGAGCTGTATGCCAAAATCATCAGTATTAAAACAATAAAAGACCTGAAATATTTCAGTTGGTGGGCAATGAATCTAAAATATATGAAAGTTTAATTTTTATCATTACATTATGGAAAATAATGAACTTTATCACAATATGCTAATTTTTTTAGAAGGACCTGTAGAAATTAGTCCTATCTTGATTAATACTAAACTGAAACAATAGGAGAACTGGATATAAAGAGAATCTACTTGCGCACTCTTGTCGCTTCCACAGTCTGACCGGTTTGTCCAGTCAATCTGTTATGTTTAAAACATAAACTTAGAGGTTTTTGAAACGTGGTATCAAATTGCCTAATGCTGTGCAGGTCAGGGCATAACAGAACTGGGAGGTAAAGAAGTTAACGAGTTTCTAAACAATATGGTTCCCTTTCAGTCGCTCACGTTCGACGTGACTACGTTAGGGGATCACTTTAGGGAGCGCTATAAACTTTGAGTATCTAAAGAACAAGCCAATGAACGCATGTGAACGCGTCACGCGCCCTGCCCCGCAGCGCTGGTATAAACAGGAAGCGGGTGCATGCACACATTGTCTTTCACTTCTGAGCCGAGCTCTATGAGACTTCTGTCTACAGAATTCAGCCTTGAAGAACTTCAAAGGATCTCTCTGCTACGGTGTTGGTGTGACGGCGCGATCAGCGGTGGCCGCGAGCAGTGCAGCTCTCAACTGCTGTTCTCACAGCACTGTTGTTAGTGTCTGTGTGTGTCTGTCATTTTCTTTGTTTGTGCATTCACAAAGTGGCTACCCCTGGGCGCCTCAACACTGTGAGAGTCTTTTCTTTTTCTACTAAAAGAGCTACACATGCATGACCCTGCGTCTTTTTCAAGATGTCATTCCGCTTGTGCATTTCGGGATGCCGTCGTTCCCTAGCGCCAGCAGATGGTCACAATAGCTGCCTCTCGTGTTTGGCCGTTCAGCACGCTGAGGCAACGTTTATGACTCGCTTACCTCAAGGGAGGTGCAGTCCCCTCGCCTATGCCCCGATTTTAGTATTTATTCTGCCCCGCAGAATAGACCTACTTCGGCGCATGACCAGGGTGATCTGAGGATCACCGTGAGGGCTTCCCGCCGAGGCAATCTCTGCGGGCCCCTCACGCCTCACATGTGCTGTTGCCATCAGCGCCCCTTAGTGAATGGCTTGGTCCTTCTCCGGACCGACCAGTCGTTTCCTTGGGGCGCCATCTGAAGCTGAATCTCTGAATGCAAAATGCAATGTTTACTTCCACCTTTTATACCCATGCTGGTACGGCGGCTCGCGGAATGCAAATCTTGCATGCCAATGTTTATTGGCTCGTTTTTAATTCTCTCAAAGGCAATTGGCTCCCTAGTGTGATCCCAATTCGTCAGGGAACTCCCCGATGACACAGGTTCCCAGGACGAAAGGGAATATCTTTTGCTAATAAATATATTTGATTTTGTGCTGGATGTTGAAGTCTTAGTTAATGTTAATAAATAAAATATGGTATCTTTTAGTAAAGCTATGCCTGGATCACCCGACACAAAGTTTTGTGTTGTGGGTGAGACCTCACAAAGATTACACAAATATTAGCTTTCTCGAACATTGCCTGTTTGCACTATTTCTGAAACTTAGTAATCAACATGCATTTCTGTAGGTTAAATTTATTTATTGTGCTCTTTCGACTTTACAATTTTCCAGAACTTTTACCTTCACAAACAGCTCTATAACACTCCATGAAATGGAATATTAGAAAAACCAGAAATCCATCAATTAGGCTGCTATCACAACATGTCAGTCTCTGTCTACTGTGCACAAGAATCAAAATGTCTAATCAAGTCAGCATAAAACTAAACAGAGACCCTCCTATCACACAAATATGAAGTGCAAATACAGAGATCTCTGTGTATGACTTGTGACATGCATGTATATCACATCTGCTTAACGATTGATTTTTGTTATTTTCTTCTGCAGTTTTCAGCATTCATTATGCTACAGGTGGCTGAAGGCAGAGGCCGCATACATCCAGGAATAGACAGCGACACTGTCCTAAAAGACATGTTCAAAAATCAAGATCGCAACACAGATGGCAAGATAACTGAAGATGAACTGAACATCACAGTAAATGATGAAGATAAAGTGCCTATTCATGAGGAGCTTTAAGGGCAACAAACTAGTTTGTATAATTCAGGTATCATCAATTGTAAATGGCTAAATAGTTCACCCTTGGTCAAGAGGATCCATAGGTTAGTTAATGGAAAAGGTTCCAATGACAAATTGCACTATAAAAAAATACACTAGTTGCAGTGTTTAAGAGGCCGCATTAGAAGATCATAAGTGACATTTTATTTTTATTTTTTTTCTGTCTATTAACCACATCAGCCGCGTTTCCATTGCAGGAACTTTCCCCAGGAACTAGGAACTTTGGGGTGGTACTAAGTGTGTTTACACCGCAGGAACCAGGGTCTAAATTAAGTTCTGGGTAAAAATTTCCCCCAGAGAAAGTCCCTGCTGGCGAGGTAGTATTTTTTTGCTGAGTTCAGGAACTTTCGGGGAGGGACTTTTGCGCTGAACATGCAGATTGGTTCTTACCACATGTTCTCTCTGCCCGATGGCGCGCATTCTTCCCATCCATCTCACGGTCAATGTCCACTGATAACAAACGTCTGCTTTTATATCTAGCATTAGAAGCTTTCTGAATACGCTTTTGGGTGCTCATCTCTTTTCTGCCGTTTTGTTAATTACCTCGTTAGTAAATCAATCGCACACAAAAGCAGCACAGCTTGAATCTCCTCCATACAAAACTCAAAACAAACGCGCAGACTGGGAGGAGCAGTCACACGCAGTTCAACGTCACTACATAATCTTTCCGCCCCGGACCGGTACTTTAGTCCGTGGTGTAAATGCAGTAAGCAAGCGGTCTGGGGCAAAAAAAAGTTCCTATGAAAAAAGTTCCTGGGACAAATAGTTCCTGGTAATTGTGGTGGAAACGCGGGAATGTAACTGAAGGGTGGGCTTGTTCAATTGAAAGTAGTTTCCATGCCTCTTGGAAAATCTGAAAGACATTTACCTAAAAAACGTAGAGAATGGTCATTTACTGAAAAAAAAAGAAATGTCCCTTTTTCAGGATACTGTATTTTTAAAGATAATTTAGTAAAATCCAAATCCAAAAGTTTGAAATATCTTTATTGGAAAGGGTTTTAAAAATGTTTTTCATGCATTTTCAATTAACTATAAACAATTGCACATACACCTGTGTAAAAAAAGTACAATTTAAATAAATCATACATAGCTCCTGTCTGAATAACTTTTAAAACTTTAATAAGGATAAATCTATATTTAATTTATACATTGAAGACTATTGGAACAGACCTGCCAGGCTCTCCACCCAGCCAATTACAGGGCACACTCGATCTCCAACATCTGTACGGAAAATACATTCCATTATTACCAATCTCCATTCATCGAAAGTCTCATTGCACGGTCTACTCACTAGTTTACTTCCATTACTCTGTGGCTGTCAATAAAGATGAAGTCATTTAATTTCTCTATGCAGTGTTACTTGACATTTGATTACTTTTTTCAATTTCTGTACTGGAAAAGTGAAAACTATTGTTCGGCCCACCTGAAAATCCTGAAAAGCACAGGTATTTTCTTATGCTTGTTATATTGTATTTATGCAACTCCCTATTATTTGTTATTTTATTACTGACTGTTAATTTTAAAATTCCAAAATAGGAATCAAGAATTTCACTGGTATCTAAAATTTGGTGTCATAATGTCATGAGGATAGCAGATGAACCCAAGCGCAGACGGGATGCAATTACACAACGTTTATTGATAACAGAAAACAGGGGAAAACAAAACCCACGAGGGAGCAAAACAAAGGCAAGACGAACAAGAGATGACTAAACTAGACTATACTTGACAAAAACTAGACTATAAACAGACAGCAAATACAAGAGCGAAAACTATACAAGACTTACAAGAAGTATAGGGTACTCACAGGTAGTATCTCACAATGTATGACAATGAACCGGCCCATCGGCCCATCCGGAACCGAACACAAGGGGATTAAGGCTGCGTCTCATTTCTCTGTCTTACCCCTTACTCTTACCCCTTCCCCTCGGTTTTGCGCGTTCATGTGAGGGGAAGGGGTGTCCCAATTCTCATTTTGATTAAGGGCTAGGGCCAAGGCGTAGGGCTACATAGCCCTTGAAACGAAGTCTGCGGAAGACCACACTTGAAAGTGAGGGGTAACAAGAGTGCCCGCAATTTTTTTTTAGTCATGGCTGAACGTCGAACCGTCAAGGAGTCGCACAAATGTAAGTATTATGACACTCGTGTTTTATGATACTTTTTAATAAAATGTTGAATAAAATGTTGTTCAAGCGGTTTTAATTGTAACGTTAATGTTTTTGTTTTTGAATCGGTAAGTTCGCTAACAGTAGCTATGCGCTATTTGTCGAGCTGAGCTATCGGATAATCCTTGAGATGACAGTTCATAATGTTTTTTAGGTGAAAATCAGTGTGAATCGAATTTGCTTAACATTACTATTCCTGATTTTACCGGTGGACTGGTTGGTAGAGCTAGTTAGCTTACCAACGTGATTCACCTAGCAAGTTAACGGTAACGTATTCCTTTACCCCCAGGGACACCTGAGGAGACTCGGCGACTCATCCGCTTCAAGGGCTGATAATGAAAAAGAGTTCATGAAGTCCAAAACAATGGCCAAACAACAATGGGAGTGAGTAATTCATCGTTCAATCATATTCTTGCGTCTGTTTTTTCTGAAATTTAATTTCTATATTGTGTTTAAAATGCTGAGTGTTTGAGCTGTCGGTTGTGATGCAGGACATTTGTGAAAGAGATTGGCCTAGAGGGAAAAGTGACAGGACAGCAGGCTTCCAAAAAATGGGAAAATTTAAAACAAAAATACAAGGTATATGATGTTAATTTTTAACTAATTTCCAATTGCCTAATGAATGTATCAACTAGCCGGTTGATTTTCTGTGTGTGTTTGTGTGTGTCAGGAATTGAGGACTCCAAAAACTGGCTCAGGGACAGACCAGGGTGAGGTCACTGTTGCTACATGGCAGTACTTTGGAGACATGCATGAGGTTTTGGGTGCCCGACCTGCGATGGACCCCCCTGTGGTCGTGGCATCATTCCAACCGGAAGAAGAGGATCCCATGACAATCCTCATGGTGAGGCTAATCATTTACGTAATTCAGCACTTTCATGAATTCCACTAACATCAGATTCGTAAACATTCTTTTTAAATTTCTTGAGGAGATATTTACTGAAAGCTTCTAAAAAGTAACATTTGCCTTGTTTTTTTTTTTTTTAGGATATTGTGGAGCCCTCCTCCTCAGAGGCATCCTGGACACCTGACACAGGAACCAGTAGAATGCTAACCAGTACCCCAGCAGCAGCAGCAAGTGCCATCACATCCAGGAGGAGGTCCAATCCCATTAAGGAGTTCCTGATGGAGGAGGCCCTTCAGGAGCAAAGGCGCCACGAAGAGAGTGAGGCGAAGACACAGCGGTTTTTAGACCTCTTTAAAAGAATGATTGATAAGATGTGAAAATAATTACCTGTTCAATTGCACAACTGTTTACATATTAAATATATATTTTTTTAGTTTACATTTGAGTATGTATTATTGTTCTAAAAATGACCTGTTCAATTGCACAACTGTTTACATATTAAATTATTATTTTTTTGTTTACATTTGAGTATGTATTATTGTTCTAAAAATTACCTGTTCAATTGCACAACTGTTTACATAGGCCTGATTAATTTCTTATATTAATGTTTTAAGAGTTTATATAAATTATATTTGAATATGTATTATTGCTATATTTACATGTTATAATATTTACTGCTGTTGAGCAATAAATGTGGTTCTTATAAAAAGGCTTTTCTAGATGTGTATTTATTTTACAGTAATACTAAGCATAGTCACCATATGTAGTGTGTTTTAAAAGATTTATTGCAAACAATTGTAGAAATCCCACTACACTCCACTCCACTCCTGGAACAATTTTTTTACCAAGGTAAGAACATGCCTAAATACTTCCTTTCTTAGTTCTCAGGCTATTGTTTAAAAAAAAAGTGCAATAAAAAAATGTAACAATAACATTTATACAAAAATACAAACACATGAATGCCAACGGTTTATAAATTGGGGCAAGACAATAGAAGAACAATATTAAAATACTATGAAATTCTTAAATATATTACATATATACAATTCTCATGAAAATCAACAGTGCAACATGTCTCTTCATGTGGCCTGCACATCCCCGGAAACTTGGGCAGCCAGTGCGTCTCGTGCAGCATTCCCTGAGGCTTCGTTGAATGCCATTGGATCATGGGGAGGATGGGGGTCAAGATCGTCCCTGGCGATATCCTCGTCAGGATCCAGTGTGTCCCCATTGTCCAAGCACACATTGTGTAAGAATGCACATGAAGCGATAATCTGAGGTGCAAAGGTAGGTTTGACTTCCAGTGCCCGGAAGAGAGTTGACCTCCACCTTGTTTTCATTACCCCAAAAGCCCGCTCAATTATGCTGCGTGCCTTTGATTGGCGGTAATTGAAGCGTTGCTGCACTCGTCCACGTACTGGCTCTTTGTATGGTGTGAGCAGGCATATTGGGGTCTGGAGGCACGGGTACCCACCATCACCCAGAATAATGTATCCTGGTGGGGGTAACGTCCTGATGTGTAAAAGGAGCTGTTTTTCATCACACGCGTGTCATGAACTGACCCTGGGTAACCCACGAAGATGTCCAGGAACCTTCCGTCTGCATCACATATGGCCTGCATATTGATGGAGTAAAAGCCTTTGTAGTTAAGGTAGTCTAAACGATGTAGTTCTGGTGGTTTAATCCTAATGTGTGTGCCATCTATTGCCCCTACAACGTTGTGGAATGCAGGGGTCCCCGATAGAGCCACAAATCCTTGACCCACAGCTTGCAGGTCATGTTGGAATAAGATTGCTTTGTTTAAATTGTTCCAAATATTCTGTGCCACCTTGTGTATTACTCTGTGCACTGTTGCCTTGGGGACATTAAAGACTTTTGCCACCACCGGTAGGAGAGTCCGTGTGCCAACCAATAAGTATATATGA
Source organism: Hybognathus amarus (assembly GCA_030378365.1). Taxonomy (NCBI): domain Eukaryota; kingdom Metazoa; phylum Chordata; class Actinopteri; order Cypriniformes; family Leuciscidae; genus Hybognathus; species Hybognathus amarus. The sequence goes on along the minus strand of JAQIUQ010004629.1, from coordinate 30,984 downwards.
GGACCTCTAGTTGATTTCCCCAGCCATGATCTTGATTCCGGTCAAGGAGCCTCTGCAGGCTGTTCATGGCTGTCCTGGTCAGGCGTAGGTCCTGCTTTATTTCAGCCTCTTCATCAAACCATAAGCGCAAGATGGGCACAGTCGCATCCACTCTGCAGTACATAGGTGGACGATCAGCCTGGAGGAACAAACAAAAAAAAAAACATGTTAAAACCTTTAATGGGCCAAGTCAAAAAGATTACATCTACCCTCCCCAGTAAACCATACACATAACTACTCTTATACCCTGTTATGAAGCAAAGTCACTATCATAACAACTGAGTACATGATAAAATTAACACATACATGGCTAAAAATTAGGGATGCACCGATGTGAACATTTTGGCCAATACCTGTAAGGTTAATTTTTTTCATTTTGTATCTGTTAACATTAGTTAATGCACTGTGAACAAACTTGAACACAGATATTTTATTAACTAACAATGACAAAGGCTATTGCTCTCGTTCATGATAGTTAATGCACTAATAAATGAGACCTTTTGTAAAGTGTTATCAAAAAATAAAATACCTAAATAATGCAAACAAATCATTGGATAGCATTGGGCTAAATGATAACAATATAACGTTAGTTCTTAATTAATGCATCAATGTTTTTAAAAAATTGACATATATAATCGATATATTGTGCACCCCTAATAAAAATGCGTGTGTTTTCCTCAGATCATAGCTACAACAACATATACGTTAGCCGGTTGCTAATGTTTTGCTTAGCTATTGTGTCGGCGCCGCGGTTAAATACAATGAAACATACGTACCATTTGATCCATGAGCAGTCGTTTGCGTCTGAGTAACAATCTTCTTCTACGATGTCTTTGCCGGATGGCTTCCAAGCGTGCAAAGATACAGAGAGCCCAGGCAATTGATAGCAGAACCTGAGACGACGGCATCTTCGTTTGTTTACTGTACACCGGTATGACTCTGTTGACGTAGCAGCTAGCTAGCGGCAAGGGAAGATGACGCAAACGGTTATCAAGTGGTGTCTCATTTCTTAGAGGAACGTTCTCACCCCTCCCCCTTTCACTCAGTATCGAGGGGCAAGGGGAAGATGCAGACAAAGGGGTAGGGGAAGGGGTAAGACAGAGAAATGAGATTGGCCCTAAATAGGGAGAAACTACTAATGACAAGAGGTGATACTGATAATGTAATAAGGACAAAATGAGGATAACAAGGGGGCGGGACAAGGGAGCAAGACAACACAAGCACATAGCCCAAACACAAGGCCATGTGCTTGCACACAAAACATGGGTCAGTCATGATCCTGCCCCAAGACTTAAAGACAAGGACGAGTTGTCAGAATCATGACAAAACCCCCCTTAAGGAGCGGACTCTGAGGAAGTCCACAAGTCCGGAGTGTGCCATTTGGGACAGGGCCTTCCCCATGTGTCCTCATCCAAGTCTTCCCGTATTCCTCGTCCTCAGCCCTCCTCCTGAAAACCCAAGACCCCCAGTCCACCTATGCACCCTGGACTATCCCCCATGAACTCTCCACCACCCCCCAATACTGTCTGCTGGGTTCTGCATTGGCCGGTTCATTCTGTCATGAGGATAGCAGATGAACCCAATTTTTTATTAACAGAGCTCTTGTCACCAACACAACATTTCAAGTACTGAAACAGCTCACTTGTGTGTTCTTAGTACATGTACACCGAGGGGGGAGGAAGTTCTTAAAGAGCCCAACACTTTTAGAGTAACATGTTAGAATACACAAATCACATTGTGCTTCTGTACAGATAATTTATCACAATGATCTACATCCCTTTCCTTTAGCTGAAACTATGAATGATAGAAAGAGAGTTGTACCGTCTGGACACACAAATTAATAATTATATTTAATGAAGAATCCAGCAAACTCACTCTTCCAACAAAGTTCTATGAAACTTCCCCCACAAATGAAGCCTACCCACTGGCAGAACCTGGTGTCCTGTTACAGGTAACATTAAGACTAATAACAAGCTTTATGACCCAACGGAATTTCCAGAGTTGTGACTTCTGTAACCTTTTTCTCTTGAAGAAAAAAAGGAACCCTTTTAATCCCCTATATTCTATATATATAACCATGGGATAAATGTATTAACATGTATCTAATTTCCCTTTTATGTAGTTTGGCCTATGTATTCATTCTCTCTTCTAAACTATTTTGGTCCGAGACATGATGTGCATACTATGGTTAACCAAAATCATGTGTAGCATGTTTAGTCTCTATAAACTCCCATCTTCGTCCCCCATTTGTTAATTTACATTTAATTTTGCTAACTTTATGATGCATTAGTATTATAAGAATATTGTAGATTCTTTTCGTAAATACCCAATGAAATTAAACATTCAAATGCCCTGCTAGAAGACAATGGGTCGTAAAAATTCCCTCCAAAGGGATGGCTTTTGATTGGCTCACACACCTCCATTCATATATACATACTGTATATAAACATACTGTAAAATGTATAATCATATGTATACACTCTCTTTCGAAAGAAAGTTTAATTTCTAACTCAGTCATAAAACATGCAAACGAATGCGGTGACAAGACAGAGAGGTGCATACTCCCTCCAAAGGGGACAGTTTTCCATTCGCTCACACACCTTCACACTTTAAAATCACTGAACACATTCACTCTCTCTCTTTTCTTGTTACTCTCTTTCGTGTTAATATTCTTCGTAGTATCCTTCGTTGTTGTTTAATTTGTCTTTTGTTTATTTTGCGCTTAGCTCAGTCTGTTTCTTAGTGCGTTGTTCTCGTCTCCGGACTGAACCACACACATTACGCTTCCATCAGTCTTCCAACCTCCGGGTGAAAAGACTCTTATCCACAAGCGTATCTGTCAGGACGTTTTTGAATTTCCCGCGAGCAAAACACACTTCGGAAAGAACCGAAAGAAGTCCTCCATCTCACGAGCACCTCGGCCATCTACACGCTTCTTCTTGTTCAATGACACATGGTCCAAGTGTGCAAGTATCTGTTCCATCCAAATTTAAATATGTTAAAGTGTGTATATTCCTTGTCGGCTCTGAAGGTTCAGCTGTGCTAGTAATTGTGTTTTTTCTGTGTTTCCATTTCTCTTTCTTACTGTTTTTACTTTCATTCATTCAAAATATAGTCGTTGTTGCATGTAGTGGTACTCGTTGATTTTATTAAACTTCATTATACGCTTGACTGTCTCTGCCTGTTGATCACATAACAAAGCCTCTTTAATATGCGATCCAAAGCTACAAGCTGATATTCTTGAGTAAACTGATTTGATTAGTAAACTTGCAAGGAAATGCTAAGAAGAAACCTTCTTGAGAATTGATAAAGAATCTCCAGCAAAGCAGCCCGCGGACGAGCTGACTAGGTGAAGTGCGGTTAATTCTATTTAGGTATTTTGAAAATCAATGGCAACCCGTCTGCGTTTGATGTATATTTATAATTAATTATAATTTTTTGTAATCCTCCTGGTTTAACATTGACTTAGCCAATCAATTAGAAACCTAAAACATTTCAATCATAAGTGCTAGATGATAAATGTTTATTCGGAGTCAAACAACCACACACAGATGGTGTTGATATCATTTGTGCTGCTTCTGATCTACTGCCTTTATTTTTTATTTTATTTATTTAACCTTTGTTTAACAAGGTAAAATCAGTTGAGAACAAGTTATCATTTACAACTGCGACCTGGCCAAGACAAAGCGAAACAGTGCAACGAAAAACAACACAGAGGTAGACATAAAAAATAAAAAAAAATCCATATAGAAAATCATAATATAGTACAAAATACAATTAAATATAAATATGAATAACAAACATGCAATCAGTAAACCAATCCATATGTAAAACCAAAATAGAATTTAAAAAATAAGCACTATAAACAAGTGCAGTGATCAACAAACAGCTTTGACAGTTGATGTTTAAAATTGGTAAGGGAAACAGGAACCTCTAGTTTCAAGGATTTTTGCAATTCATTCCAGTCACAGGCAGCAGAGAACTGGAAGGAATGGCGACCAAAAGAAGTATAAGCCTTGGGGACAGCAAGTAAAATATACCTATTAGAGCGCATACTACGGGTGGATGCTGCTATGGTTACCAGAGAGCTAAGATAGGGCGGGGATATGCCTAATAAGGACTTATAGATGAGTTGAAGCAAATGTGTTCGGCAGCGAGTATATAGTAAAGGCCAGCCAATAAGTGAATAAAGATTACAGTGATGAGTAGTGTATGGAGCTTTGGTAACAAAACGGATAGCACTATGATAAATTACATCCAGTTTACCAAGTAGAGTTTTAGAGGCCATTTTATAAATAACATCGCCAAAATCAAAGATTGGTAAGATGGTAAGTTTTACAAGGGAATATTTGGCAGCATAGGTAAAAGATGCTTTATGACGAAATAGAAAGCCGATTCTAGATTTAATTTTGGATTGAAGATAATTGATGTGAATCTGAAAATTAAGTTTAGAGTCTAACCACACTCCTAGATATTTGTAAGAGTCCACATATTCTAAAACAGCCCCGTTAAGAGTAGTGATGTTAGTCCGGTTGGCAGCTATGGGCAAAGTTCGATTAAAAAGCATGCATTTAGTCTTACTAGCATTTAGTAACAGATGGAGGTCACGAAAAGCATATTGTATGGCATTGAAACTAGTTTGAAGGTTAGTTCACACACAATCCAAAGAGGGGCCGGATGTATATAAAATGGTGTCGTCTGCATACAAATGTATCAGCGAGTTACCAGCAGCACTAGCAACATCATTAATGTATATAGAAAATAGGGTTGGCCCGAGAATTGAACCCTGGGGCACCCCCATAGAGACTGCAAGAGGACTGGAAAGCAGACCCTCCGATTTTACACATTGAACTGTATCTCGGAAATAGTTGGAAAACCAGGCAAGACAATCACTTGAGAAACCAAGGCTATTTAGTCTGCCCATAAGAATACGATGGTTGACAGAGTCGAATGCCTTGGCAAGATCTATGAAGATGGCGGCACAGTAATGTCTCCTATCAATAGAGGTTATGATGTCGTTAAGTACCTTAAGCGTAGCTGAAGTACATCCGTGACCAGCTCGAAAACCAGATTGCATAGCAGAGAAAATACGATGAGATTCAAAATATTCAGTAATCTGTTTATTAACCTGGCATTCAAAGATTTTAGCAAGACATGGCAGGATAGATATCGGTCTATAACAATTTGGATCTAGAGTGTCTTCCCCTTTGAAGAGGGGGATGACCGCAGCAGCTTTCATCCCCCAGCAGGCTTGAACAAGTTGGCCGCAGCAGGCTTGAACAAGTTGGTGTGGGAGGTACAAAGCTTGTGGCCGGGTTAGGAGTAGCCAAATGAAAAGCTTGACCAGCCGCAGCAAAATGCTTGTTAAAATTTTGGATTATCGTGAATTTATCTGTGGTAACAGTATTTCCAAACTTTAATGCAGTGGGCAATTGGGAGGAGATATTCTTATTCTCCATAACCTTCATAGTATCCCAGAACTTTTTGGAATTTGGGCCACAGCATGAAAGTTTCTGTTTAAAAAAAAAACTTGCCTTTGCTTTTCTAACAGATTGTGTATATTTGTTCCTTGTTTCCCTAAAAAGTTGCATATCACAGGGACTTTTTGATGCTAGTGCAGTGCGCCACAAGACATTCTTATGTTGATTTAGTGCAGCCAAGTCTGGGGTGAACCAGTGGCTAAATCTATTCTTAATTTTCATTTTTTTTAAAGGAGCATGCTTATTTAATATGGTAAGAAAAGTACTTTTAAAAAATAACCAGGCATCATCTACTGACGGAATGAGATCAATATCCTTCCAGGACACCCGAGACAACTCAAATAAAAAGGCCTGATCACAGAAATATTTTAAGGAACGTTTGACAATAAAAAGGGGTGATCGTTTGACCGTTAACCCATTTCGAACACAGGCAATTAAGCAATGATCGCTCAGATCCTGGTCGAAAACAGAGGAGGTATAATTGTGGGGCATGTTAGTCAGAATTATGTCAATAATAGTACCCGCATTTACGGATTTAGGGTTGTACCTGGTAGGTTCATTAATGATTTGTATAAGATTGAGAGCATCTATCCTGGATTGAAAAGCAGCAGGTGGATTAAGCATATCCCAATTTAAATCACCTAACAACACAAACTCTGAAGAAAGATGAGGGGCGATCAATTCACATATTGCATCCAGAGCGTGGCTGGGAGCTGAGGGGGTCTATAACAGGCAGCAACTATGAGTGACTAATTTCTTGAGAGATTAATTTTTAAAAGTAGAAGCTCAAACTGTTTAGGCACAGACCTGGACAATATGACAGAACTCTCTGCAATAGATTACAACTCCACCTCCTTTGGTAGTTCTATCTTGGCGAAAATGTTGTAGTTCGGAATAGAAATTTTTGAGTTACCTTTTGTAGTCACTTCGAGTTACGTCAGAAGTGACGGAGAATGGGGTTTCGCATAGAAAGCCAATCCTCTTCGAGTATTTAACAACGAGCCAATGGCATGAAAATGCCTTGGGGCTGCGGAATTTGCATAGCGTACTCCATCCCACCGTGTGGGTATAAAAGGAGGAAGTGAACGCAACCGCAGTATGTTTTCGCTTCGGAGCCAAGAGCATTCTTCACTCCACAAGCCATACATCTGAGTCTACTACTGTGACTCACCTATTCGAGACGAGCGATCTCTCTGGTGTTGGTGTGACGGCGGTATCCAGCGAGTTTCACATTGCCTGCGATCTGAGCAGTGGTCTGCCAGTGTGTGTCTCTCCCTGTTCGCTTCAACATCCACGGAGTTTCTCCTCTCACTAAAAGAGTGTGCACGCGGCACGTCTTTCTAAAGACGATCTGCCCGTGTATTTCTGAGTTCGGTATTCTGATAGATTCAGCTGATGGGCGCGAGCGCTGTTTGACGTGTTTGGGCTTTGATCACGCTCAGACGGCGCTCGTGGGTGTGTCACGTTCTGGGAACGTCACCATCGCAATGTATTGTGAGACATCAGGTGTGGAATTTAACCGACAAAAATTCCTCGGTCCACACCCCGTCTTTCACGTCGCAACCCACGTGGTCCCGAGTGAGTGCGCGGTTGCATATATATATATATATATATTATATATATAATTTAAATAAAAGAGCCCGCGTTCTCATTTGGTCCCCCAGTTGATGAAATCATGTTTATCGCCGCATCACAAGGTGAGCTGGAGTTCTTTGGATCTGACTCGTCTGTGCCGCTGTCCTAAAACGGATGTGCTGGCATAGCAAGTTACATTCAGAGTTCACAGCTATGCTTCCCGGGCTGCCACGAGTGTTGGGTTTGTGTGAAAAATTCTGCCATGTCCCAAGCACTCTTGGCTAATGATTGGTTTTGGGTGGCGTACCCAAATCCTTTCTACCCGGATGCGCATGAAGAGGCTATGACACCGTGGAAGTCTCCTTTGACTTTCACGACTGTTCAGTGGCCTCTTCCGCCTTCTCTGCCCTCGTAGAGGCCGCAGTCTCAGGGTGCACTGGGGTTCCCCCTGTGGAGTGGTCTGTGGCAACACTCAGGTGTCCCCACAGCGCCTCCACCTGGCGTGGCAACCCTAGGCACCCCTCCAGTGCTGTGGGTCCTCGTCTACTCCGGTGGCGGGACCTATAGAGCTGCGGGACAGGTTGCCACCTCACTGTGTGTTATTGCCATCCTTTCGGGTGTACAGTGACATGCACGAGGGTAGGGCTGATTCAGGGCTCATCCTTGAGCTGCCTGCCGTCACCGACCTTGCTCTACAAGCAACGAAGGTAACCGCATGCTCCCTGAGTTAGGTGATGTCCACATGCGTGGTCAGACATTTCTGGCTCAACCTGGTTGATGTGCGCAAGGCTGAGTGAACCAGTTTCCTCAACTTCCCCATATCCCAGGCTGGCCTCCTCGGCGGCGCGGTCGGGAACTCTGCCCAACAGTTCTTGGCCGCCCCGAAGTGGACTGTGGCTCTTCTTCTGACCCTACGGCTTCTGCTGCCAAAACCAGCCGCTGGTTCAGACGCCTCAGCCCGCTTGCCGCCGAACGCGCCCTCCTACGACTTCCGCCCCCTCCTGTCCAGCCCCAGCAGCAGTGGGCCGTGCCATGGAGGTGGTCGCAGGGAGGCGCCCCTGCCCGCACCAGCCCCGCTGCGTCGCTCCCGTGACGGGCAGCTCGGATATGGCTTGCAGTTCTTTCAGGGAGTGGTCGCAGGCCTACTCCTTCCCCCGGTGGAGGGCTGGGGAGAACTTTTTCTCCAAAGAGCTGCATTCCATCTCTGAGCACATAGACCGGAATGAGTGCGCTCAATGCCCAAGGGTGTCGCCCCACTCATTCCCTCTCTGTCTCTGAGGGTGCGGAAGGGGGCAGGTGTCGTCCTCCGACCACGCAGCTCCCATCCCCCTCTATCACCAGACCCTCGACAGAACAGACCCCCGTGGAACGCTGGTCCTTCCCTGGTCTCGACTGTCGAGGAGCAGAGCTCGACTACGCACCCGCTCGGGATAACACCTGGGCGCATGCCTGTCGCTCTGCCTCGCTGCCCCTCCGGGGACATCTGTGACTCGCATGACCCCGCTGGTTCAGTTCCTAGGAGCCTGGCTAGAGCTCCCCGGCTGTCCCGCTGGGTCATCAGAACGATCAGATTCGGCTATGCGATTCAGTTCGCACGGTCTCCTCCCCGTTTCAGGGGAGTTCGCTCCGACCTTGGTCGGTGGCTACGCCCCGGTCATGAGAGCGGACACTGCGACCCTGCTGGCGAAGGGTGCAATCGAGACGGTCCCTCCAGCCGAGATGAGGTCCGGCTTCTACAGCCCTTACTTCATCGTCCCCAAAAAGACCGGTGGGTTACGACCGATCCTGGATCTGCGCGTCTTGAACCGCACTCCTCATCGGATGCCGTTCAAGATGCTCACGCCCAAACGCATTGTCGAATGCGTCCGGCCACAGGATTGGTTTGCAGCGATCGAACCTGAAGGACGCGTACTTCCATGTCTCCATATTGCCTCGACACATACCGTTTCTTCGGTTTGCCTCGAAGGCCAGGCATATCAATACGCAGTTCTCCCATTCGGGTTAGCTCTGTCCCTCGCGTCTTCACGAAGATCGTCGAGCAGCCCTTGTTCCCCTTCGCGAACACGGGGTTCGCATCCTGAATTCCTCGACGACTGGCTACTTCTAGCACACTGTCGAGAGCGGCTTTGCGAACACAGAGACCTGGTGCTCCGGCACCTAGCCCGTCTGGGCCTTCGGGTCAACCGGGAGAAGAGCAAACTTTGCCCCGTGCAGAGGATCTCTTTTCTCGGTGTGGAGATAGACCGGTCGCCATGTGCGCGCAGCTTACGAGCGAGCGCGGCACACTCACTGCTGACTTGTCTTCGACAGTTCGAGGGCAAGAGTGCGGTCCCACTGAAACTTTCAGAGGCTCCTGGGCATATGGCATCCGCAGCCGCGACTACGCCGCTCGGACTGCTTCATATGAGACCGCTTCAGCTGTGGCTTCGCGATCGAGTCCCGAGGTGGGCATGGCATCGCGGCTCGCTCCGAGTTCCAGTGACTCCAGCGTGCCGCCGAACCTTCTTCCCGTGGTCGAACCTCAGCTTCTTACGGACTGGGGTTCCGCTTCAGCGAGTTTCCAGGCATCTTTTGTCTCCACGGATGCGTCTACCACGGGTTGGGGTGCCATGTGCAATGGGCATGCAGCCGCGGGCTCCTGGACAGGACCCCAGCGCCTCATGCACATCAATTGCCTCGAGCTGTTGGCAGTACGCCTGGCCCTGCACCGCTTCCGAGCACTGCTCAGGGGTCAACACGTACTTGTCCGTTCAGACAATACCGCTACAGTGGCGTACATCAACCACCAGGGTGGTCTACGCTCACGTCGGATGTTGCAGCTCCGCCCGCCACCTCCTGCTATGGAGTCAGAAGCACCTGAGGTCCCTTCGTGCTGTGTACACTCCAGGAGACCGGAACCTGGCAGCCGACGAGCTGTCACGGGTCCGCCCTATCTCCGGCGAATGGAGACTCCATCCCCAGACGGTCCAGCTAATCTGGGACCAGTTCGGGGAGGCACAGATAGACCTGTTCGCCTCTCGGGACTCATCCCACTGCGCCCAGTTTTATTCCCTGTCCGAGGGAACGCTCGGCACAGATGCGCTGGCGCACAGCTGGCCGCGGGGCCCACGCAAGATGCGTTTCCCCCAGTTAGCCTCCTTGCACGGGTGTTGTGCAAGATCAAGGAGGACGAGGAGCAGGTCTTGCTGGTAGCCCCTTATTGGCCCACCAAGACGTGGTTCTCCGAACTCATGCTCCTCGCGACAGCACCTCCTTGGCCTATTCCTCTGAGACAAGACTTACTCACTCAGAGACGGGGCACTCTGTGGCACCCTCGTCCCGATCTCTGGAGGCTGCACGTGTGGCTCCTGGACGGGACGAGGCAGGGTTGAGTTCGCTGCCACCTGCGGTGGCGGCAACCATCACTTCCGCTAGGGCATCATCTACCAGACGCCTCTATGCGTTGAAGTGGAACCTCTTCGTCAGCTGGTGCTCTTCTCGCGAGAAGACCCCCGGATATGTCCGATCAGTGTCGTGCTGTCGTTCCTGCAGGAAGGGTTGGAGCGTAGGCTGTCGCCCTCCACCCTTAAGGTTTACGCCGCGGCCATTGCCGCTTCTCATGTTGCAGTAGAAGGTAAGTCCATCGGCAAGCACGACCTGGTCATCAGGTTCCTGAGGGAGCGAGGCGACTTAAATCCGCCTCGCCCTCCCCTCGTTCCCTCTTGGGACCTCGCAGTTGTTCTAAGTGCTCTGCAGAGGCCTCCCTTTGAGCCTTTACAATCAGTAGAGTTAAAGTTTCTGTCTATGAAGACGGCACTCCTGGTTGCATTGGCCTCCATCAAGAGGGTAGGGGACCTGCAGGCATTTTCCGTTGACGAAGCGTGCCTGGAGTTCGGGCCGGCTTACTCTCACGTAATCTTGAGACCCCGGCCGGGATATGTGCCCAAGGTTCCCACCACTCCCTTCCGGGACCAGGTGGTGACCCTGGAAGCGCTGCCCCTGGAGGAGGCAGACCCAGCCTTGGCACTGCTCTGTCCAGTACGTGCTCTCCGCACTCACGTCTGACAGAACGCAGTGTTTCAGGACCTCAGAACAGCTCTTTGTCTGTCATGGGGGGAGCCAGAAGGGAAGGGCTCTCTCAAGCAGCGGCTGTCCCACTGGTTAGTGGACGCCATTGTTTTGTCTTACCAGCAGCAAGGCCGACCGTGCCCCCTTGGTGTGACGGCCCACTCCACTCGGAGTGTGGCTTCCTCTTGGGCTCTAGCGCATGGCGCCTCGCTAACAGACATCTGCAGAGCTGCAGGCTGGGCGACACCTAACACCTTCGCTGAGATCTTATAATCTGCGAATTGAGCCGGGTCCTCTCACGTACTCGCTTCCGCCAGTACTGGACCCGCTTAGTGTCTTCGCTTGCTCGCCATTCCACTCTCCGACTGGATAAGTGCGATATTCCTCAGTTGAGTCTTCCATGAAGCCCTGAGTCCTCCAGCACCTCCAGTGATGCGGGCACCACTGCGTTGCTATGGTGCCAGCTAGGTGCATCCATGTGCACGGTTCCCTGACGGTAACCGTCCTCATGTGTATTATCCACTGTAAGCCTCTCTGAGCATGTGTCTTCCCTTGGCAAGCCATCTGCCACCCCTGGAGCTAAGTTCTTGCCACCTGCGGTTGGCGCTCCAGTGATCTCCATGTGTAGTCCCTATGCGGCCACATGTGTTCCCGTAAGTCCTCCTTCGGTAGGCATTGGAAGCATGTTCCACCCGGGATATGCTTCCCAGTGTACCTTGGTATTCCTGTGTAAAAGAAGGAACTCCTGGTTATGACATTATTGTTCAGGAGTCCAGTCTTTCGCAGGGCACTGGAAGACAGCTTGAAGATGGCGTGATGGCACTGACCCCCATTCTCCGTCACTTCTGACGTAACTCGAAGTGACTACGAAGGGAACGTCTCGGTTACTAGTGTAACCCTCGTTCCCTGAGTAGGGAACGGAGACGTTACGTCTCCTTGCCACTTCTGCTGTACAGCGGACGCTGGGTAGACGCCGAGTTCAGTCTTGGCTCCTCAGCGAAGACATACTGCGGTTGCGTCACTTCCTCCTTTTATACCCACACGGTGGGACGGAGTACGCTATGCAAATTCCGCAGCCCCAAGGCATTTTCATGCCATTGGCTCGTTGTTAAATACTTGAAGAGGACTGGCTTTCTATGCGAAACCCCCATTTCTCCGTCACTTCTGACGTAACGTCTCCGTTCCCTACTCAGGGAACGAGGGTTACACTAGTAACCGAGACGTTTTAATGGCTTTCCGAGCCACGATTCAGACACGGCTAGGACATCAGGGCTAGTTGAATGTACTAGAGTAGTGAATAAATCAAACTTAGGAAGGAGGCTTCTAATGTTGACATGCAAGAAACCAAGGTTTTTCCGGTTACAAAAATCAGTAAATGAGAGCGTCTGGGAAGTAGGTGAAATACTGGGGACTAAAGGACCTGGATTTAACTCTACATCACCAGAGGAACAAAGAAGCAGTAAAATAAGTGTCCGACTAAGCAATTTCAGAGCTGGTCTTCTAGTACATTGGGTAAAAAGAATAATAGGGGCAGATTTCCGAACATGGTAGGATAAATTAAAAGCAAAATAAATGTCCAAGGGTTTATTAAAATTTGTATTCAATGGAGGAAGATCCAGCCGTTGAGTAATTAAGAAAGAAATTGCATCTGTAAAAACACCACTTAAATCAGACAAAGTCTCTGCATATGTGGGGGTGAAACAAAGGAGCTATCATAGACTTGATTATAATGATTTAAGGCACTACAGTAAAATAAAACAAAAATAACAAACCTAAACAGCAACATACAATGCATATTTGAAATAAGAAAAGAAACAAGACAGATTTAAGAAAAAAATAAAAAAAATAAAAAAATAAATAAATAAGTAGATAAACAGACCTGCAAGCATCAATAAGTAATCAGCATCCAAAATAGCAGCAGCAAGGTGACAGTTCAATGGGCGCTGCACTAGAAGATCACAAAGCACGGCACCCAGAGCGCCAGACTCTTCTGTGGGTCAGATTATTAAATTGCCTTTTAAAGGAATTAACGTCTGTTAATTCCTGTTGGTACACAGTTTACGTGTAAGTGCAGCGAAGAAATCCTGCCTCACTTGCTTGTGAAATATAGCACCGAAAAATCCACAGAGATTTGAATTGTAATATTTGTGATTATGCAGTAACTATAGGCGTCTACACGCCCTCAGAGTTAACCACATTTGAAGCAGGCTGGTTGTAATTCCGCTGCCAAACACTAGGGCGCAACCTTAAGTGATTTACAGTCTCGAATTACCACCACACCCTTTTTTTTATTAATGCCACGAACAGAACAATACAATGAGACATCCTTGTCCAAAGTGAAACAAAAACAAAGTAAAAAAGTAAAAAAAAAAAGAGAACAGTGCCAGAAGACAAGAAAAAATATACATATATACAGTAGGCCTATATATTACAAACAGAAAAGGGGTGCTACATATCATACCTGCTTACAATGCTATAAGCTCTAATGGCCTTTTAACTTGTGCAGTTACACAAAAGAGAACAATAAAGCTACCACCACACCCTTGACTTCATCCTGCGGAAGCGCGATAGCGCCATCGTGTGGACACTTGCAGATAGGTCATTCTTTTTTTTTCTTTTTACTGCCATTTTTAATTCTTCACAGGTGAGTTGACTTTAGAAGGAAGACGCACCTTTGTGGCCTCCCATGCTAATTCAGTTTTTTGTTCTCCTTTCAGTCTGTTGGAGTAGACTATTTTCAGTTGGGTTTGTTTTGTGTTGTGACTGATGCCTTACAGTAATTGTGATTAGCATCAGAGATAATTCCAACCTTTAACATTTCTTAAACTCATTCAAATTTGGTTTGAAACCAAAATTTCGAAGTTAAATTTGAATTAAGTTTCTCATTTAGTTTTGTGAATTGTGTTACGGTTACTTTTTTTTACTATTTCTTTTTTTTTCTCGATAAGTTTTATTCTTTTTTAATTATTACTCTTAGTGATACTTTACCACGACTTACTATCTTCAGGGAGTTACTTAACATCTCTTTAAACCAGGGGTCCAGTCTCCTACAGGTTTGGTTAGTGCAGTTTATAGCAGAGCAACCCATTTTATGTAGGATATTTTAATCAAATGTTCAGAAACGATACAGGGGTGGTATCCATGGTGGTATCGTTCTTCTTTAATGCCGAATAACTCCTAAGGAGCATTATCGCCACCTTCTGTGCTGGATGGCAAATTAACATTGGGTGATAAGTCTGAATTAAAAAAAAAAGAAATAAACTGTCTACCTAGATCATCCCACATACAACATCATTATTTATCATGCAATAGAGGTTTTATTAAGCTTCATCCGGCACTGCGTGTTCTGTTATGCTGTCTACTAAGTGCAGCCCGTTATCAGCTGTCAAAGTTGACCACACCCTTATTTGCATACATTTTATATCTAAATACGACCTTAACTAACGAGTTAGAAAAAAAAATTTAAATACGTTTTAAAAATTTTTAATAAGTGTGAGCAATTTAGAGTTGTTTGTAAATAACATAAATTGTAAGTTAATGTTTGCCTGTCCATGTTCAGCATTTTGAAATACAAGTGCATCACACAGCGAAATTTGTAATGGTTTCCGTGAAGTATGTGTATTCCTGAAGATATTAACTAAAAACAATACCCTGTAACCATTAGTTTTTCTTCTAGAATATAAAGTAAAGTATATGGGTTTATCTAAAGTCCTTTTCAGGCAAGCCATTGCACTCAGCAGCAATCTTTGAAACACCTCTTGGGGAGCTATTTCAGTTATGCAAGTACAGCTATACATTTCATTAGATTTGTGTATTTTATATTAGGATATATAGGCCTGACAGTTTCAGCATAAGTGAAAACTCCTTGATTCCATTATCTTCCAAGGGAAGCACATACTGGTGAAAAACAATGGTCCTAGTAAATGTGAGGCAAGTACTTCCCTGTGACTGTACTGCAAAGCAGATGCAAAAGTAAATGCACAATAAACAGTGTTTGTATTTGCAACTTCAAATGAAAACACCTGTCTTTTGAATTATTTGTGTGCAAATCAAAGCATGTAGCTTGTCACATAATTTCTGCAAGTTTAAATTACCAATTTTAATAAGTATTTCACAAACCAAGACACTACAATCCATTGATATGAAAATGTGCAGAAGCCAGACTGACAAAATGAAACTACTTTTATTTACCATAGAGAACTTAACTCACAAAAACTAAATTTCTGCTTTCAGTAGCCCAATAACAGAATCTGTACTTCAGAGTACTAACATTAAACAAAACATTTTCAAACTGAGTGCATGTCAGCACCGTAATTGTACTGTGCAGTTAAAAAAATATATATATATTTTGTATTTTATTTTCTATTTTGTTTGATTAACCACCTTTGGAGTCGCCCGAATAGTGAAAGATCTCTGAGATTTACTTCAGGATCAATGTGGTGTGGGATTTTGCGCTCATTAAACAGGCCTGTCAGATCAGCTTCCAGTTTGGCCCTCTGAGTGATGTTCATGCGCAATGAAAAGAGGGAGTGAAGGTCTTCCACCAGAGGACGTCGATTCCGCCCTTCAATCGATTTCTGCCAACTCTTACTGCTCCGCTTATGTGGATGCTAAATAAGAACACAAGCGTTACAGAGATGGTGTTTCATATAAAAAGAAACCTGCATAAAACTTGATTTGTTAATGTGGTAATGTACAGCATGTCATAGCTCAAGCAGCTTTTAACCCATCATATTCTTAAGGGATAGACCTACCTTGAGTTTGGCCACATCAGGTTCATGATGCAACATGTGGCGGACAAGGCTTTCCTGTTGAAAAAGCACAGATAAGGGTTACAAACACAATATAGAACATGAGGCCATAAAAGTAAAAACTAGTGCGGTCAATTGATCAATTTAGAACACTTTTGTAATTGATTAATGTAACCGCATTAATGTCTTTAATATTGTAATTTCACATTTAAACTCCAAATTAACACAGAAAAAGCAAAGACCGTAGCATGCGTTTTAAATATTGGTTTCATGGCAAATATTTATGAAACATACCAATATTGTAGGTTTACAACCAAAAAACCAAAGTTTTATCCATTAAGTACAGCATTAGAGATGTAAAGGTTCAAAATTAGACAAGTCATTTTTATTTATATGGTGTACTTTTTACAATAGATTTCAAAGCAGCTTTACAGAGATAACCGGAAAATGCACATTGCAGTGCTACTGGGTTCAACGTCAAAATGCCACCTCACTACTCAACAAAGATCTTGAAGGTCTAACAGGTCGGATATATACAGAAATTGAATAAAGTTAAACACGTCACAGTCTTCAGTGCATAAACCATAAATGGAATCGATTAATCCATGTTAAAGCTCCATAAAGTTATTCTGTCAAAAGCATTGAGTTGGTGACTTCATTCTTTGATTATCCTTAAATGATATAAAATGACAGCAGCCTATTAAACCGGCTGCTTCTTAAGATCGTGTAGCAGGCTAGATACTCATTACATTCTCAAAACTCTTTGCGTTTATTTAACTCATTTAAGACTGCAAGGATACTCTAAAAAACAGGCATTTAGCATAATTGTGCGTCCATTCAAGCACTTTGTGTTTCTGTGTGCACGAGTCATGTCACACTTCTGATATTCACAGGTACTGCTCTGAATTCTCTTTTTAGTCTCATCACACTTAAATAGTTTAATAGCATTTGCATGATTAAGAGCGTGGTCATTTAACGTAACGGTAAAGAAAAGTGAGATAGATAGTTGGCTCCCTGACACACACCTACAATTCAACTTGTTGTTCTGGTGTCAAATGGCACAACCAAACCTCTTATTGTCTATTTGCTTGTTACTCATAGTACAAGTCTTTAGATTAAATAAGAGTGAAACTAAGAGCATTACGCTGGACACTTTCTATTTTTAAATTGAAAAGTGCACCTTCGATAAACACCATTTTATTGCCCAGACATACGCAGAGTTAAATATTTTTAAAACGCATTAAACTGAAAAAATGTATTGCATGCATCAACACATTGACACCACTCGTAAAACCAAACTTCGCTACAGATCCAATTTTGTCTTCATATTAGTTTCCAATGCTGGCCCTGGGAACCCCCTTTAAGGGAAGAGATGCAAAAATAAAAAATGTGCAGAGTATTGGGTTTCAGGAAAATTTCTTTACAGAAAGGAGTATTTCAACTATAGACATGTGATAGTCTTTTTGAATAAATTGTAACTACTACTCTATATGACATCACAAGACCATTCTACCATCCCTACCACATTCCTCAATGTACTCACACGCATGGCAAAAGTCTTGCTGCAGCCAGGGAAGTAACAACGGTGTGAGAGCAGCTGCAGATGAACCTTTCGAATATGGTGCTGCAGATTGAAGGTTGTGGAAAAGTATGCCTGGCAACCTTGACTGGGACATAGCAAAACTGGTTTCTGCAAGGCATGTGTCCGCTTGTGCCTCCTCAAGGCATCAGCGTTTTCGGAAGGCCTTTTGACATACCATACAGGAGAATGATGCTGTTGACGAAATTATATGACTTGAGCTTTCGTGCAAACCATAACAGGCACAAAGAGCATGCATAGCACTCATGGGAACTGTAAAGGTACTGGCAGATAACATTCAATAACTAAAGTTCTCACTGGTTTACCTGGTGACTCGCCATGTGTTTCCGTAAACTCGTCCAGTTGTGCACACTGATGGGGCATTCAGCATAAAGACAGCGATAACCTGAAGAAACAGTTACTTTGGCCATTGTCAAACCAGTTCGAATAAAGTAGTCTCTTTCTGCCATTTGTTTTATAGTGAGTATTAGCAGAGGTGTTTGAGTGATACTTCATTACAATACCAATAGATTAACCTGCTATTGAAAATTCTATTTAAGTTTAACAACCTTTAAAAGGCTGCACACTGCCAAAATGGAAATGGATGGCATAACCCATCATGGTCATTTAATTCAATAAAAAGAAGAACTATCATGCAATTCTTATTGAGACCAAAAAAAAAAAAAAAAGCAAATAAAGAGTCAATGTTCAGAAATTATTAGTTGTTTTTAACTATGCTATAGCCCAGGGGTGCCCAATCCTTTCACACTTCAACTACAATTGCCGTTTCATTAATACAGCGTACACTTTTCCCCCGCATTTCTCTTTTGTTTACCCTGAAAATTTAAGTACAATGTGACGCACATCAATAAAAAAAAAGCTTTAATTACATTAACTTTAGTTTAACAAACACACCAGAAAACACAGCTATAGGCTACAGTAGGGGTGCCCAATCCTGCACACAATCTCCAACCCTAATCAAACACCAAAAATGTTATTTAAAAAACGCTGCTAGTTTGCACAGAAAAAGTTAATTGAAAAATATTTTAGTCGATTATGTTTTTTGTTACAATGTACCCCACCTATGGAGCATATGGTCACATTTTATCTTTAAATTTTTTTTTCAGGGTAAAAACAGAAAAAAAGTGTACACTATTATTGTAACGACAATTGAGAAAATGCAGGGGAAATGTAAATACTCTGAACCCCAAGTCTCACACACACACTGAGAAAGTCTAAAGAAAAAGCGACCCATTCTCCCCAATCTAGCCTCAGCACGGTCAGGGCCTCCAATTTTGGATGCCTGAAAGTTGAGAAGCTTGTACAGAAAAGTAAAAGAATATTCCCTCCAGTGCACTTTACATTGGTCTCATTTATATAATTAACTTGAAAGTACACTAAACATTTGAAGAATCAAGTAAATAAAAAAATGGTTATTTCAGTAAATGCCAACATTTAAAGAACTGATGAATCCTCACCTGTGTGTCTTCTATGATGAGCTTTCCGCGCAACGTGAGACTTAAACTTCATTCCACAGCCGCTTTTCGAGCATCTTGTGCAAACCAAAAATTAAATATTTCATCCATATTTTACTTTCAGCGGTCAAAGTTCTAAAGCATTGTACAAAACTCCTATGCTACAGACGCACCTGAAACTTGAAAGTACCGTGGGTCTCCAGGTGCAGTTTTAACACTCGTCTTTTCCTGAACGTCTTTGTGCACTGATGTTCTTTACACTGGGGAAAATACTTAATTTTGATACTTGTTTCGCGAACAGCAAAATGCGGCATGAGCCAGTAACGTTAAATGGGTGGGATGAGAAAATGGAAGTCAAACCTGGAAGTAATCGCGTTTTTCGCTGTGCGCGTAACGCACGTGCCTCTTAAGTTTGTCTGGGGCGTAGAAGCTTTTGCCACATGCAGCGGCAGTGCACCTGCTCAATGATAAAGTTTTCAAATCAATAAAACAAAGAAAAAAATGTTTACTCCATAAATAGTGGGCTTATACGTTAAGAACCTTCATTCTAAACTGGTCACAATTTATTTAAGTTCAATCATGTCATTACAACTATGAGCGTTTTGTGGTCGACTATAAAAACAAGAATTCCCTTGAAATTTTCACATAAAAGTAGCCCACAGATAATCAACATAACGTTAGCCTAATTAATACCAATGCCATAACCTCAAAATAAAGAATTTTGAAAAATGTTTAACCAGTAGACGGTCACCCAAATGTGTTTAAATGCATCTAAGTATCTAGCATGTGCCTAAACAGGTCTACGGTAGGACACAGTCGGACAAATATACGAAATTATCTAGCCTATTTTAAACTGATCGCATTTAAGAACCCCATTTTTCCTCTTGAAGTTTTTCTCGCTGCTGTGGACCGAAGCATGCCGAGTCAGATGTGACTTTCAGGTGAAGCTGCGTCCACATTCCACAAATGCACACTTGTGAGGTCGCTAAAGGAACAAAAATAAAACTCGGATAAGATCATAGAAAATAGAATCATAAATACGCGTTGTTTAAAACGCGAATTACAACTTACCGCACCAGTATGCACAGTCTCGTGCTCCAGCAGACGCCATTGTCGAGTGAATGTCGCGCCACATTCAGCATAAGAGCAGTTAAACAACTGCAGTCGCGGCACAGTACCCTCTTTCTTAACTACCTGTGGGTTCATGATTTTCCAAACGTCCTTACAGCTACCAATGCGTTTTTATTGTGATTTTTTTTTTTTTTTTTTTACGTTGTGCTCTAGAATTATTAATTACTTTCATGTCCGTGTTCGGCTTTAAGATCTTTACACTCCTGCCACCTGTATGTAGTTGCGCTAATGATGTTTGCCAATAATGAGAGGCGAGTTAATGAGAGCACATCCGAGGATTGTTCCATCAGGCCGTTTAGAACATAGACATAATAAATAGATAGACGCCCTATTGGCCGCTTTGGAACGTTGCTGCGATACGTTAACGGGTCCGCCATTTTGCGGAGGGCAAGAGCCTATGGGCAAGACTGCACTGTATCAAATGTAAGTAATCGGGTGAGCTGCGTTTTTTTCTGGATAAAAACAAACTGTTTTTACATTTATCAACCAATTTCAGTGGTTTAATGTGGTGTACAAAAAGTTCCATCTCTAGTTATTTAAAACATCGATAGTTAAGACTTGTAAAAAAAAAAAATTAAATAAAGAATGGTCAAGCTCAGGCTTGTCATGTATCTGCCTTTTTATTTCTTGGATAAGAATGGTGAAGACCCACATACTGAGATATTTAAGTTTGTTTATTGTGGAAAAAAGCATTTTCTGTGATTGACCAGATTTTAGCAATAACATAGATGAGTCATTCCGAACCAAATTGGTACGATTTGAGTCCCTCTGACCTTTTTAAGTGTATTTTACCTATTGGGTCACCAAAATATATTATTAAAAGCTTTTTGTATCAATTGAAATGTCTCCTTTAATAGAGTTTAAAAATAATGACAAACATTTTATCTTTATATTAGAAATTATCAATTTTTTCAGTTGACACCACCTAGCCTATTTCGTCATGTCCCTCATGGCCTTCTATGAAAGTGTACTTGGAATATGAATAATAAAATTAGAAAAAAAATCCATACATTTTGCCATTCCCATAAATATCTATCTGTGCTTTTTTTGCTGGTAATGTTTTAAAAAAATAAATTTATGATTATTCATTAAAATCACATTATTTAGTTCCGTACCTCAGTAATCCCTCAACCCCGTTACAGACATCATTCTCCCCCCATAAAAATAATTAACAGATCCTTATGTGACATCAACAACAGGAAGTAACATCACAGAAGTCTTCTGAACAACATTGTGTGCAGACACAGGCAAGTTACCAACTACTTTTATAACTATAACTTATTTAAAATTGTGATATTGTGGTTGTCAAGCTCAACGACTCAACCCTGTTACATCAAATAAAGATAGAATTCTATTACTTGTGAAAATGATCATTGTTATTTCAAAAGCATACATGATTTCTTAATATCATGCATTCTATGTGCTCTCCTGTTATTCACTACACATAGAGCAGTGGCCATTTTTAGCAAAAAATTCACAACCCCGTTACTTCTTTTCCATCGAAGCATGCGCACATGTAAAAAAACACACACAACCATGCTCACTGCACACACACACACACACCCACACATACATCAAAAAAGTTATAGGTTTTATTTTGATGACCTATTCAGTCATTTTATAATGTTATAATGTATACTACGTTATTGTTGTTTTTCCTGCAGTCAGGTTAATAAAAATGAGTTGCAATTGCAATTTATATCTGTTGTTTTTCTTGGTAACATAATAAAATACAATGCTTCATTGCTTATAGAAAATCTGACAGTGAATTTGAGTAAAAAAACAACTACTCATATGTTAAGCTGTATTTGTCTCTTCAACCCCGTTACCATCTTCAACCCTGTTACCCTATAGTCTAAACCCCGTCACACCTACATTTTTATGAATATTTTTTTACGTTTATGAAAAAGTAAATTACCGGTATTGTTTGTTGAACTCAGTCTGAAATGTTCAGAGGAATCATAAGAATACTGATTTTAGTTCAAATTCTGAAGTTAAGCCACATCAAATCATCACATGATCAAAAATGATGAGGTTGCTGTCAAAAAAAGTGCCCATTTCAGGCTTTAGTATAGCATAAGTGTCAAATGAAATGTACATTTTACATTTGCAATAACTTAATTAGTGTGAGGGACATCTGCCTAATAGGAAAATGTTGATTTTATTACAAATATATTTTATGATTATATTCAGAGAGCTCCCATATTGTCCATAACAGGGTTGAAGACTAATGGCGCCCATATCTTAAAATCATTATCAATAATAAAAAGTATTTAATGCCTGAGGTGGGAAAATATGTTTTTCTGCAAGTTAAATATGTCATTAATGTTGTGGGGTGTTCAGAGAAGTAATACATATTGGTAAAAAATCCAAAAATGTGTAAGTCCAAATCGTACCGGTTTCGTGGAATGACTCTACTGATGGATAACTGATGGATCCTTTATGATAATACATATATTTTATGGTACAACTGGGCATACAGTGCAATGCAAATAGTAATTATAACATAAAGTGAGAAGTAATAGTAAATAGTTTAGTCAATAAAATAAACAAGTAGTATACAGCAAATAAAATGGTAAAGAATAATAGTATAATTATATAGAAATATTGATAATAGTATGGTTTATTAACAATACTATAATAATATCAATAAAATAAGACATTTCAATAACAGAATATACACAATATAAAATAGTGAATAGTGACATATTTAATATTTAGCTCTTTTTGTTAAATTTCAGTTTTATTGATCAGTAATAGGCTAGCCATTATAACAGAAGTAGCTTCAAACATACAGCAGGATACAACATTAAAATAGCCTAAATATAAAGTTATGAAACTTCACTTTGCCCTCAGCCAAAACGATTTACCAGGGAACCATTTATAGATTAATGAGACCAAAGATCGCCCGTTAGATAAACACAAGACGAATTATATCTCGTGTTTAACCTCTAGACTAGAGACATCCGAGCCAGCAGCAACCGTCAGAAGCACTGGCCGAGGTACGGCTGTTCCAGGCGGGTAGACGAGCGTTGAGCGCAGCTTACAACTCCGAAAACTTCAGATCAAATTTTTAAATAGGCGTTATCTTTATAAACAAACCACATATTTGAGCTTTAAACAACTTCATTGTCAACTGAAAAACTATTAAAACTACATTTCGTGACACAATAACAGTAGTATTTTTAAGTTTAACCTCTGAACGTTACTAGTACTAATTAAATCATGACCAAATAAAACCAAAATCGCACGAAACAGGCATTTTTTTCAATTGCTCTCTCCAATATGGCGCGCCGTCACGTGCGCTCCAGCGAGCAATAGGGCGTCTATGTATTTATTATGTCTATGGGTTTAGAAAAGCGGGGATTAAAGTCCAACACCTGACTTGAATGTAACCGAATTAATCCAGCGCCGCTTAGAATCGGTTCCATGACGGTAAATTGAAGATCTAAACGTGTTACGAGGAAGAAAAATACGAGAATAAAATGCAAAAATTATATGGATCTTCTTTAGAGAAAGTGTCAACATTTAAAGGAACACTCTGACTTTTGGGGACTTTGGCTTTGTAAGACTGGAAAAAACTGATTAAGAGAAAATATCTGACCAAGAAAACATCTGACCAATGCCCTCTGAAAACAAATGGCATTGCTTGCAAATTTACATTGACACTCTACCCCCTTTCTCTGAGAATTTACATCCTCTCTCTCTCTCCCTCCCAGTCAGTCAATGACACTGAAAACTCTCAAGAAATATATATATGTTTTTAATGTAAATGTGATAATCTTTAGGACTGTTTAGTCTCGTTTTGATGGTCTCAGGGTGACTGGTAATAATGTCTCATTCTCAAAGTAACAAAAGAAAAGGTAATAAGGTTTTTAAGAAGTTTAGGAATAACTCACACAAAGGGAATGTGGCCTTTGAGTTAACACCTTCTGCCTTATTGTCTGAATGCAAATTACAACTAACCAAATGGCCACATTCCAGTAAGTTTCCACTGTAACTTACATATCAGGTGAGGTCTGTCTCTATTTAAGGAGGTGCAGCGGGGAGCTCAGGGCTGCGATTCTGTATCCAGATCGGCCCGTGAGGTTGTGTCTTCTAGACTCAGCTCATGTAATATGTTGGGTAAATTTCCTTGTTCTTTGAAGCATTTGATGGTTTGCATTGATTATCTGGTGGAATTGTAATAATACCTTTACCTGACAATAAATTGTTATACTTGATTATTCTAACAGACTTTGCCTATATTTTCATTAAGTTAAAAGGAATAGTCAAGCATTAACGTATTAAATGATGCACAGATATCATTGATAAACCCTTTTCATTTTATGGAGTCAGATGAAAACGAATTAACACTTAAGATTAAATGTGATGCATTTAATTAAAATTCACTTTGCCATGGAAGAGACGGAACACGCTTGAAACCTTCACCACGATTCAGAATCCGCCATTGGACCGATTTCGTGGCCCATTTTACAGTGGTGACCGCGACGTGGTCGCAAACAGATGGATTTTCACGAGCGACGTCCTTTCCAGCAAAGTATGGGGATCTTAATCAACAAGAGGTTTGAACTTCTCTTTATTCTGCGGCTCTGGTAAGTCAACTTTTTCTAATCTTTTGAAAAGTGTTGAGAAAATGTTGTTTGCCGTATTTGCGGGTCGGAAAGCCCTCTGTTTAGTCCGAAACTAAAATGTGTGGACATGATAACGGCAGAGCGTGCAGATAAAAGAGTAAAACCCTTGTCTAATAGATTTTAAGATATACTTGTTTGATTAAGCAAAAAGAAGAAAAACCTAAATTTGAAATAACATCTATCAAATGATTTTCGGGTAGACTTAACGTTACTCGAGGAGCGATAAAACAAATTTGCATGTTTATCTTCATTGTTGTGATGGCTTGTTGAAACAAATCAGCAACACATGAAGAGAATCGACAAACAACAGAAATAAAAAGCTAAGTTTGTAAACGATCGGAAAACACGTGATTTTATAAAAAGGCAAATCGATGCATTGTTTATGAAAGGAAAACTTTGAAAAATACAATGATATGATTTACAGGCTAAGACACAATTAGCAGGGTTAAATGCTAGTGTTTTCAATGCTGTTTAGAGAAAACAAGGCTAAGATAAATGCTAGTATTGCCCATGCTGCAACAAGCTAATGCTAATGCCATGCGGCTTCTAGGCTAATGCTAATGCTAAGGACATGCTGCATTCAAAAACGCTTAACCCTTTGTTTGACCAGCCCACCATATAGGCCCGAGGCCACATTGAATAAGATTCTATAATAAACATAAACTAATCTTGACAAACTTTATATTGCATTTGAAAGCTTCCACTGTAACGCAGATGGGATTAAAAAGCAATAATGCAATAGTTTGTATTTTCAAAATTTGGAGTTGTGCTTCACACAATATAACGCACTCAAAGAACACACGGTTTAGTTGTTTGTGCTACTACATGCACATAGGCTAAATGTAAGTTTATTCTTTAAATACAGGACTTACTGTAAGTGTTTTGGAGCACTTAGGTAAAGGCTGTTGATGTTGTATTCAAGGTATCCTGTGTGAACTGAATTAAACGTGTGTGTCTATGCTGAACGTGGTTATACTGTTATTCACAATGCACATTAATTCTTGAAAAGTTTGAGACAGAAATACTTTTCATATTTGGAAAATGAAATATTGCCACGTTTGAAATCATTCTGATATGATTATTTTCCCGAGTAGAGATCGGATTCGTATATTTCCACATTTTTTGCGTCAGTTTAGCGACGGCTAACATCCGGTATCATTTTATGTATACTTAAACGAGGAGGTGTTTAAGGGGACTTACACATAGGTCTTTGATTGTGTATGTTTGGAACGGCAAATCCTAGATCTTTAGTCAAATTACCTCTAAATTGATGACCGGACCTGGCGAGAGTGTGGCATGCAGACTTCAGAGAAGGACCGCAGAGTGATATAGTTTCCTAATCTAAAAACGGGGAAAATATAACTAAAGAATGAAATGAATTATCAAACGTTAAAATGACTTTGCTTCATATAGTCTGAATTTTTGTATCCTTGGTGGAAAACTCCCATAGCTGCGGAAAAACCACGCAAAGGAACATAACTGAGAATCAGAAACTGTGAACGCGAATCTCGTTAATCATAAAACAAAAACCTTTTTATATTGAAAGCTTCAGGGAAAGAATTTCCCCAAATATAAATTGGAACATGTATAAAGATACTGTCCTGTTTACACTATGGGCCGAAAAGGTAGAGCCGACACTGAATAAACTCAGTAAAAAAGGCCTTAAAACAGACGCTATTGACAATGAAATTCTCACTTGGTGGGAAACAGTGGGTAGTAAACAGAAGAAATCAAAACATGATGAGATAATTGAGGCTTTAAACTTCATAAGTTATAAACGGCTAGACAAATCAACAACATTTCTATCCTCGCTTATGGATGTTAAATGTGAAGAAGTGCATTCTAAAAATGCAGAGGCAAAATTGTCTGAGGCAAAGATCCAAGATCTTCAAACACAGCTAGACCGATTACTAGCTGAGCAGTTAGCCCTGACTGAAAAATGTAAAGATCACAAATACACCATTGCAGATCTTAAGGCTAAACTAATTGTTGAAAAGTCAATTTCTCCCAAAACGCTCAACAGCGATGGGACTAAAAATATGCGCTTCTTAAACGAGTCATCCTGCTCTAATAACCCTGTACCTTTTCAGACAGATGAAGCAGGCGATGAATTTTTGAACAAAGTGCCTGTTTCAGCCTTTAAGGTGATCCGGCACCCAAACGGCACAGAGTCAACCATTCGGCGTCCTCTAACGGTAACTGAATGTAGCTCGTTTAAAACAGAGATCGGACCATTCCCTTTGAAAGGACCATTCGAACCATGGTGGAGACGCATTGTTAGCCTAAAACATGCATTTCAGCTTGAACCAAAAGATATTTGGCAAATTGTTATCAGCTCAATTCCAGATGTCCTGAACTATAAGATACCACCGGCTTTGATGACAGGCACCATTGTGCAGTCAATGCATCAAAACGAGCCTGAGAGTGAAATCTTTAACAGACTAAAACAATGTCTCCGCGATCTACGTGGTTGTAGTCCTGTTGGATGGGAACTGATTTTCAGTCGGAAACAGAATACTGAAGAATCGTTTGAGACGTATGCAGAGAAAATGTTTGAACTGTTTGAGGAATATTCTGGAATTGAGGGTGTTAACCACAACAATGTAACTTTCCTTGAATTACTCCTTACAAATGCAGGTACCGCGTGTTACAGCAATCGCTCATGTATGGTGTTTCTCCAGCAAAAAATACATTCGAAGGAATTGTTAGCTGGGCAACAAGAATTGAATCACGAAAACAAATACATGGTGAGGTAGCTGTGCTAGAATGTCATGAAAATCCCCCATTTGCAGGAGAATTCAGAAAGCCACACGGTGGCAAACTGAGCAGATTCTGTGATTCCTGCCACAAAACAGGTCATGCAGAGGAAAAGTGCTGGTCGTTGGGCAGAGGCAGACCTCCTCCCTACTTCATAAAACGCAGACAACTACAGTCTGATGACACAAACCAGCGCTCTGCAAGGAACCAAAGCTCAGATGCATCTAAACCCCTCACTGAGCTAACAACTTTGGTCACTCAAGGCCTTCAACTATTAGCGTCATTTGCTAGTCGGGTAGCAGCCCAATAGCAAATAGCTTAATAGATTTAACATCTAAATTTAACGAACCTGTCATTTTTTTCCCAGAGACCAGAAATAATAATTTCATTCATATTCTTAAATTCTACTATACATTATATTATAATCGCCAAGCAGGCATTAACTGGAGAAGTGTGAAATTAATCCTTACAGTTTGATTTAGTTGACCTATTACCCTGTGCCAAAAGGGGCGGAGGTGTGTTTTAATTCTTAAGTGTGGCACAGATAATTGCCAACTGACCAAGGAAGCAACGAGAGACCACCACTAACCAAATGTGTGAATGACACCTTGAAATAATTCATGCCCACAGATCTGGCTGTAATGAAAGCAAGTTGAAGTTTAAAACCCGAAGACTGGGATCTCTAATGCTGACAGCAGACTGTGAAGGCTGACTGCAAGAGCAGTGTTTAGGTGTCACACACTGAACCAACAACAGCAATATTTCAGACCTGGTCAATGAAACTCAGTTTCATGTGACAGCTGGAATTAAAATTGTCAATGGACATGATAATGGAGCAAGCAAACGAATGTGTCCACATGTCTGAATTTGATAACTGTTGAAAACATCAGAATTAACTGTGGTTCTCTCTGCATTTGTTTCTGTCAGGTTAACTTCTACAATTCCTCGAGGACGGACACCGGACGGCCGGACTTCATGATTGTTAGAACATAACCTGAGATTCGGGAGATGGGTGAAAAGACAATTCAAGAGGCCTTTACATCTCACAACAGCACATCACTACATTATGGCCTCCCAGTTTAGAACTGGAACTAAAATTTGCAACACAATTGTTATACAATAGATTCCACCCATCTCCTAGACATGAACACTGACTGAACACACTCCTCCATCACAACACCCTCATGGCATCATCACCTGGAATAGATCAAATCTATCCAGACTGAACATTACACATCATAAGAAGATGAAGATGACATAGAGTCCAATAGTGTTACTTCACTAAAGATCTATTGTGCATCTTCACACTCACAGATCCGGATAGCTTCACACACATATGATGGGAAGCTGATTCCATGACCTAGCACACTATTCACCACACCCTGCAAACTCATGGACACTGGAAAACATAGTAATGGCTACAGTCACAAATCAATGTAATGCATCAAAAAGCAGTGGCAGACTTGCCATTAAATTTCTTAATTTTTAAACTTTCTGACTGTTGTCAGGGTGGTTGGAAAATCAGAGGGCCCCTGATTTCTCAACAAACCAATAATAACAGAAACATCATAACTAAAGAGATCTGAAGTGTGAGCGCTTCAATCAATTACAGAATTCACAATTCAACCCTGTCATTGACTGTGACTTAGCCAACAACAACAACAACAACACACACACTCTTTCTCCCTCTTTCTCTTACACAAACACTCAAACTCACACTCAGACGAACAAACACACACTCTCACACACAGATGCACTCATACCCTCACACAACCTCACACAAACACACACTCTCACACCTGTTGCAAGGAATGAACAATCTCCATTCTTGAATACATTTAAGCATGTTCCAAGTCACTTCCTAGATTTGCATAAGTGGCTTGCATTGGAAGATTCCTGAACAAACACTGATTATTTTTATGTTTTATTGTTTTTATTACATGATTGAACATTGATTGTTTTTATTACATGACCTTTTATCATATAATCTATTTGATTATTTTGAACACACTGACCTCTTGTTGCATTTCCTTTTTAGAATTCAGACCAAAAAAATACATTTAAAAATTGGATATTTAATATGAGACATTCTTACCATTCAATACCCTGAGAAAATATGAGCACACTTGCTGAAAAGAGCATGGTATTTTACATTGAACATGACATGTATTTTGTTTTGTTGCATTATGCGTTTGCTATGCATTTCTTCTTGAGTTCAAGTTCATATGTGTTTCAATCGTGAAGTGGACATTTAAGATGCTTTCAGACGTCTCACAGAGAGCCCATTCACCCACTGAGGTCTGTCCAGACAACCACACCGCTGGAGGTGACAGGATTGGTCAAGAAGGGACAGATTATCGTTATGGGGAAGGTGCCAGGGAAACGTGAGTGTCTTCACGAAGGAACGACACGCCAACTGAAAGTCAAAAGGTCCAGATTGATTGTATGAACTTTGCTCACATCACCAGAAGAAAGCCCGAACGCCTCATCCACCTGCTGGACTTGCGCCTGATGAGAACAGGTGTTCTGCAGGTGAACAAAGCCCTCTGAGCTTCTACAGATGCCAACATTGCAAAGAGACTAATTGCTGAATTACACCAAGGATTACAACAGTCTTACTCTGTGACCCCTTAAGTGTCTGAAACTGACCCACGAGGGTCAACGGGGATTCTGTAAGACTGGAAAAACTGATTAAAGAGAAAATATCTGACCAAGAAAACATCTGACCAATGCCCTCTGAAAACAAATGGCATTGCTTGCAAATTTACATTGACACTCTACCCCTTTTCTCTGAGAATTTACATCCTCTCTCTCTCTCCCTCCCAGTCAGTCAATGACACTGAAAACTCTCAAGAATATATATATGTTTTTAATGTAAATGTGATAATCTTTAGGACTGTTTAGTCTCGTTTTGATGGTCTCAGGGTGACTGGTAATAATGTCTCATTCTCAAAGTAATAAAAGAAAAGGTAATAAGGTTTTTAAGAAGTTTAGGAATAACTCACACAAAGGAATGTGGCCTTTGAGTTAACACCTTCTGCCTTGTTGTCTGAATGCAAATTACAACTAACCAAATGGCCACATTCCAGTAAGTTTCCACTGTAACTTACATATGCAGGGTGAGGTCTGTCTCTATTTAGAGGAGAGGTGCAGCAAGAGCTCAGGGCTGCGTTCTGTATCCAGATCAGGCCCCTGAGGTTGTGTCTTCTAGGCTCAGCTCATGTACATATGTTGGGTAAAGTTCCTTGTTCTTTGAAACATTTGATGGTTTGCATTGATTATCTGGTGGAATTCTAATAATACCTTTACCTGACAATAAATTGTTATACTTGATTATTCTAACAGACTTTGACTATATTTTCATTAAGTTAAAAGGAATAGTCAAGCATTAACGTATTAAATGATGCACAGATATCATTGATAAACCCTTTTTCATTTTATGGAGTCAGATGAAAACGAATTTAACACTTAAGATTAAATGTGATGCATTTAATTAAAATTCACTTTGCCATGGAA
>JAQIUQ010004628.1:477500-498012 GCA_030378365.1 Hybognathus amarus | reverse complement strand
TTTTTTGAATGTACTTGAGTTCATTACATATTACTAAAGATTGCAGCCTTGGTGAGCAAAAGACTTCTTTTAAAAACATAGAAAAATCTAAATCTAAACTTTCTGACCAATAATATTATATAAACACACGCATCATCTCTGTAAAAACCTCTGCACATCATTCCAGGCCTGTAAATGTGCTGTTAACATATATTGGGTTTGGAATCCCACCATCATATTCTATAGATTCCTTAGTGTTCAATTCTAGAAACCATTGAACATTTAATGCACCCTCTGACCAAGCTATGGGTGTGACCTCACTGTTTCCTAAAGAACACACTCATGGGCCTACTCACACACACAGCTCTGATTTGACTATACCGCCAATGCATGTTGTGTAATCAGCAAGTAAAGCAATAAGTTTAATAGTTTAACAATAGTAAAATTTCTCACCCCATTAGACAATAAAAACTGCACTTCATAAGAACTGGAGTGCTCTTTAAGCCATCTGGTTGGTTTCTGCACAAAAATGCTGCTTACATCAGTGCCACGTGCAAAAAAGAAAAAGAATGGGAAATAAATGCATTTACGCCATAATAAGACCAACTAAAGTTTTAATAGGAGTCTGCTCACCAACAGCATGACATAGAGCAGGAGACAGAGAGAGAGAGAGAGAGAGGAGAGAGAAAGAGAGAGAGAGAGAGAGAAGATTTCTGTTAATCTAGTATCAGATTACAGGCCAATGCACACAACACTAGTTATTGAAGGAGAAGTCTGTAAATACAGATTAGAGATCCCAGAGCAAATGTGACCTTCAACCATCAGTAGGAACATGTGTGTGTGTGTGTGTGTGTGTGGCTGAACTTGTTGTGATGCTCGATTGTGCCTCTCCGCTCATGTGTATGCATCTGTTCCCAGCATGTTTGAATCCCAGCAGCTCTCAACCCAAACACAGTCCAGCCAGTTCGCTCTCTCTCACCAGGGGCCAAACATCCCAGCGTAACACGCGTCTAAGACAACGCAGCCTGTGCTGTCGTGCTTCAGACTTCAGCACGTGCACGAATAATCGAGAGGTTCGCATCTGTCAGTGAGCGCTGATGACTGCTTTAGTGCCACGCCAGCATCTTGCAAAAAAATGTGCATACTGACCAAAAAACTCAAAGCAATGCAGAAATGTCAGCCAGCTCTTTCAAACGCTCAAGAGAATAAATGGAAATCGTATGGTTCAAGTATCAAAAATGATTTAAAGAGAAATAAAAGACACAAATGAGACATGCAGTAACAGTATATTAGTCTTAAGAGAATCTGATCATCTCCACATCTCAGATGTTTCTTCTATATATGAGAAGTAAAAATAGACACGCAAAATAGTCAGAAAGACTGCTAATATCAGCTCAGATCCTTTTGAGAATTGAATGAGAAGTATTTAAGATCAGACAATTAATGTATTTGGTCTCATGGCAGAGTTTGAAACCTTTTTCTAGGAGAAACATCTGAGGAATAGGATACTCCAAAACCTGCTCCATGTAAACTCTCTATGGTCTCTATGAGAAACTTTGTGAGAAAGTCATTTGTGACATTTCTTAAATAAATAAAAGACCATTTGTTTTCTCTTCTTCTTTTAGCACCAATTATTATTTGGAAGCCAGATTTATATCTATCATCCAGCTGACTCTAATTACATGTTTATATGATCTTCCGAAGTTCACAAATCTGTAGTTTATGCTGAGTTTATACCAACAACTGGGTTTGCATTTCCAGAAGCACTTCACACTGAACAGTCCCAAAAATAATTAAGCTTTTTACACCATTTTTCTCAGAATTGTGAGCTTAAATCTCGCAATTCTGACTTTTATCTCAGAAATTGCGTAATATAAAATCTCAAATATGAGTTATTAAGTCAGAATTGCGTGATATAAAGTTAAAATTGCATTATAAAGTCAGAATTACGTAATATAAAGTTCTCAAAAGCGAGTTAAGTCGAGAATTACGTAGTATAAAGTCTTAAATGCGAGTTATAAAGTCAGAATTGCGTGATACCTGTATAAAGTTGAAATTGCGTTATAAAGTCAGAATTGCGAGATATAAAGTCAAAATTGTGTTATAAAGTCAGAATTGCATGATATAAAGTTGAAATTGCATTATAGTCAGAACTGCGTGATATAGTCTCAAATGCGAGATATAAAGTCAGAATTGCGTGATATAAAGTCGAAATTGCGTTTATAAAGTCAGAATTGCATAGTATAAAGTCTCAAATGCGAGTTTAAGTCAGAATTGCATGATATAAGTCGAAATTGCGTTATAAAGTCAGAATTCGTAGTATAAAGTCTCAAAAGCGAGTTAAGTCAGGAATTGCGTGATATAAAGTCGAAATTGCGTTATAAAGTCAGAAATTGCGTGATATAAAGTCTCAAATGCGAGTTATATAGTCAGAATTGCGTGATATAAAGTCGAAATTGCGTTATAAAGTCAGAATTGTGAGATATAAACGCAATCCTGACTTTTTTCCTCACAATTGCAAATTTATATCTCACAATCCTGACTTCATAACATGCAATTGGGAGAATAAAAAGTTATAAATTGTGTCATATAAAGTTCGAAATTTGGACTTTTTTTCTCATTATCTGATACTTTTTTTCTAACAATCTGTTACTTTAATTTATTATTTACCTATTATCACTGTAAAGCCACTTTGGAACAATCTACATTGTTAAAAGAGCTATAGAAATGAAGATGACTTGACTGGACAATTATGAGTTAATATCTCGCAATTCTGACTTCTTTTCTCAAGATATAAACTTGCACTTGTGAGACAAAAAGTCAGGATTGTGAGTTTACTTCTCACAATTCTGACTTTATGACACATGTTTGATTTTATATTATTACATTTTTGTCATTTTGTATGTTATAATCTCTGTATTTATGTAAATTGTCAACGGACTACAGATGTAAATTAGCCCTGTGGCTATAATCTGGCAGTCTGGTTTTATTGTTTCAATGCAGATGTTCAATAACGTGCATTGTCCCTATCAAAATACTAAATGAAAAAATAAAAATAATAATCTTTCAAAAAAAAAAGTTCTGGGGCTGAAACAAGCTTCCATACAAAACCCCATACAGCACCAGCAAAATACAAACACTCATGTGACAATTATCACAAGTACACTTTCCTCGAACCACGACGGGCGCTGTGTGTGTAACCACTGGCGCAAGAATCAAAAGAACTTCATTAGCACCTCCAGACGGAGTGTGTGTGTGTGTGTGTGCGGAGCTCACGGTTCTGAAGCTGGGAATGAGGCTGAGTGTGGATCCGCTGTCCAGAGGAAAGGGGAAGAAGTGCTTCATGCCCAGAGAGGCTGGCACAGTGGGCAGAGAAGCTGCGAACCAGCGCTGGCACCAGTCTGCTCTGACACGCATTACCTGAGGAGGAACAGAAGAGACAGGAGTCACCAAACACACTCGCTTATAATGAGATGATGCACATGTGCAACCAATGGACAGAGAGATTGACTCATTATTAAATGTCTTAGTTTTGGTTTAGCCGTTTATTTTCAAAGTGCTGACATCCCTCACATGTGCATGCCAAATTATCCTCTCATCATCAGGCAGCTTGATTTATTTAGCTATGAGCTCTATGGGAAGCCAAACGCACCCCATGAACCACGCAACGCGATCGCGAAACTGTTGTACAAGTAAATTGGCTATCTGGAGGAAAGACAGATGCACAAATTCTGGTGTTATTTTACATAAACGTCTTCCTTTAAAATATAATATCATTTAATATGCACTTTAACAACTTTCGTCTTTGGAAATCCCTTTAACTTCTTT
Source organism: Hybognathus amarus (assembly GCA_030378365.1). NCBI lineage: Eukaryota > Metazoa > Chordata > Actinopteri > Cypriniformes > Leuciscidae > Hybognathus > Hybognathus amarus. The sequence goes on along the minus strand of JAQIUQ010004628.1, from coordinate 494,205 downwards.
CTAGAAATACACTGAAATAAAACATTGACAACACTAGAATTCAATTAAAATAAAAATGGGGGAAACGATCTAAACTAAAACTTGAAAACTGACAAAACGACAAAAAAAAATGCATTTAGTTTTAGTTTTTGATACATGCCAAACTATAAAACCTTTAAAATTTGCCTACATTAAACATGAAAACGCAGCAGAAAATCCTAAAACTAAACAATGACAAAGCCAAAAGTAAAATTTAATTAAAAATTATAATAACCCTGCCAAAGACTGAACTGTCCATGATCAGTAGCGGCAAACTGAATACCAAAGCAATTTTTGGCTATTCCTAAAATTTGATTGGCTGAGAGGAATGTTGTTCTGTTGATGCAGGAACACGGCCTAGTTGGCGAAATCACAGCGAACACAGAATTCATGAGTTCAATTCAAGCATGACACGATGATTCAGAACATTTCTTTGCCACACACAGTGAAATCTCTGCTGAGGATCTGGACACTACCGCCAAATGACACGATGACTTTTTACCCATTACTAAAACTATCTGTCATATTCACTCTCCCAGTGCTATAAATACCTGAGCATTATACTTGTCAAACTGAGACTCTTGATTGGCTGTTATGTGTATTAGCAGTAGAGACAAACTATAGTCCAAGTGGGAAAGACAGAAACCAGTGGCGGAAAACAAAAGTAAATGGCTTGTTTTATCACAGTTGAGTGTTTGTGTGGGTGGCGTTGGAAAGGCAGATTTTTACAGCACATCCCATTAACGCAGCAGAAAAAGAAACCGCGTTCTGCCTCCAAACGGAGACAAAAGCCAGAGAAGAAAGACAAACAGACCCAAAGCGTTGCAGAAATGTGATGCCAAAGAAAAATGGATCAGTCAGGGTTTGATTTATGCTCTGTGTTTCTTTTAAGTCTCAGATGTTTCTCCTAAAACATTTTTTTTTAAATCTTATCTTATCTTTATCTATTCTTGACATAGATAATGATTAATGTGAATGGCAGCTCAGGTCATTTGGTCAAACAAGGAATGACTGAGTCCATATTGAAATATCTTACTTAACAAGTTAACACATATTTATAGATCTGTTGTGAAACTCTAGATGAGACAAAAGAGGTTTTTGTCTCAGAATAAAATCCATAAAACAACTTTATTTCAATTCTGCTAATTGCAAAGCTTTGCATTTTCTTCCATCTCTTCTGAAACTCGAGAATTCAGATTACCAAGGTATTTTTCTCAGGAGAAAGTTGGATACTTTAGAGATAGTCTCTATTTGATCTCTTGTCTGAGAAACTGTGATATTAGGATCTACTTTGTGATTTTTATAACTCATAGGTTGAGCTGTTATCTGAAATAAAAACAACTTGTTTACTCTTCTTTTGATTGTATAGCTTGACATTTTCTCAGATATCCTCGGAAACTCAACTCAACTTACTAAATCTGCTTGAAATCACATCATTCTCTACAGGGCACAGCTGATTGGTTCCTGCTGTATCAGCAGCCAATTAGCTCGCTGCTCAACCTTCAAATACATGTTCAGCATTTGCTGTAGCAGTGTGCTTTCAGAAACCCTCTCCTTGCCCAGCTCCACCTGCAGCAGCATCAATAATCGACAGCAGCATCAATAACTGACAGAAGCATCAATAACTGACAGCAGCATCAATAACTGACAGAAGCATCAATAACTGACAGCAGCATCAATAACTGACACAGAAGCATCAATAACTGACAGAAGTATCAATAACTGACACAGAAGTATCAATAACTGACAGAAGCATCAATAACCGAACAGCAGCATCAATAACTGACAGAAGCATCAATAACTGACAGCAGCATCAATAACTGACAGAAGCATCAATAACTGACAGGAGCATCAATAACTGACACAGAAGCATCAATAACTGACAGCAGCATCAATAACTGACATGAGCATCAATAACTGACAGCAGCATCAATAACTGACAGGAGCATCAATAACTGACACAGAAGCATCAATAACTGACAGAAGCATCAATAACTGACAGCAGCATCAATAACTGACAGCAGCAGCAATAACTGACAGCAGCATCAATAACTGACAGCAGCATCAATAACTGACAGCAGCATCAATAACTGACAGCAGCATCAATAACTGACAGCAGCATCAATAACTGACAGCAGCAGAAATAACTGACAGCAGCATCAATAACTGACAGCAGCATCAATAACTGACAGCAGCAGCAATAACTGACAGCAGCATCAATAACTGACAGCAGCATCAATAACTGACAGCAGCATCAATAACTGACAGCAGCAGCAATAACTGACAGCAGCATCAATAACTGACAGCAGCATCAATAACTGACAGCATCAATAACTGACAGAAGCATCAATAACTGACAGCAGCATCAATAACTGGCATCAGCATCAATAACTGACAGCAGCAGCAATAACTGACAGCAGCATTAATAACTGACAGCAGCAGCAATAACTGACAGCAGCAGAAATAACTGACAGCATCATCAATAACTGACAGCAGCATCAATAACTGACAGCAGCATCAATAACTGACAGCAGCATCAATAACTGACAGCAGCATCAATAACTGACAGCAGCATCAATAACTGACAGCAGCAGCAATAACTGACAGCATCAGCAATAACTGACAGCAGCATCAATAACTGACAGCAGCAGCAATAACTGACAGCAGCAGCAATAACTGACAGCAGCAGCAATAACTGACAGCATCAATAACTGACAGCATCAATAACTGACAGCAGCAGCAATAACTGACAGCATCAATAACTGACAGAAGCATCAATAACTGACAGCAGCATCAATAACTGGCAGCAGCAGCAATAACTGACAGCAGCATCAATAACTGGCAGCAGCAGCAATAACTGACAGCAGCATCAATAACTGACAGCAGCAGCAATAACTGACAGCAGCATCAATAACTGACAGCAGCATCAATAACTGGCAGCAGCATCAATAACTGACAGCAGCATCAATAACTGACAGCAGCATCAATAACTGACAGCAGCATCAATAACTGACAGCAGCATCAATAACTGACAGCAGCATCAATAACTGGCAGCAGCAGCAATAACTGACAGCAGCATCAATAACTGACAGCAGCATCAATAACTGACAGCAGCAGCAATAACTGACAGCAGCATCAATAACTGACAGCAGCATCAATAACTGGCAGCAGCAGCAATAACTGACAGCAGCATCAATAACTGACAGCAGCATCAATAACTGACAGCAGCATCAATAACTGACAGCAGCATCAATAACTGACAGCAGCATCAATAACTGACAGCAGCAGCAATAACTGACAGCAGCATCAATAACTGACAGCAGCAGCAATAACTGACAGCAGCATCAATAACTGACAGCAGCATCAATAACTGACAGCAGCATCAATAACTGACAGCAGCAGCAATAACTGACAGCAGCATCAATAACTGACAGCAGCATCAATAACTGACAGAAGCATCAATAACTGACACCAGGATCAATAACTGACAGCAGCATCAATAACTGACAGCAGCATCAATAACTGACAGAAGCATCAATAACTGACAGCAGCATCAATAACTGACACAGAAGCATCAATAACTGACAGCAGAAGTATCAATAACTGACAGCAGGCATCAATAACTGACAGCAGCAGCAATAACTGACAGCAGCAGTCAATAACTGACAGCAGCATCAATAACTGACACAGAAGCATCAATAACTAACAGCAGCATCAATAACTGACACAGAAGCATCAATAACTGACACAGAAGTATCAATAACTGACAGCAGCATCAATAACTAACAGCAGCATCAATAACTGACACAGAAGCATCAATAACTGACACAGAAGTATCAATAACTGACACAGAAGTATCAATAACTGACAGCAGCATCAATAACTGACACAGAAGCATCAATAACTGACACAGAAGCATCAATAACTGACAGCAGCATCAATAACTGACAGCAGCATCAATAACTGACACAGAAGCATCGATAACTGACACAGAAGTATCAATAACTGAAAGCAGCATCAATAACTGACACAGAAGCATCAATAACTGACACAGAAGCATCAATAACTGACAGCACAGCAGCATCAATAACTGACACAGAAGTATCAATAACTGACAGCAGCATCCAAAACTGACACAGAAGTATCAATAACTGACAGCAGCGTAGCATGATCTATTCTGCCAAGACCAAACATATCAACATTGTCATACCCATTATCATGCCAAACACTCTTGAGAGTTGTCATGACAGAACTGAGGTATTTTCTCAGGAGAAATTGTGAGACTTCTCCATTTTAGCTTATTATTGTCTAGAAACAACTATAACCGAAAAGTCACAAAGTGTAAATCACAGAGTTACACAGAGTTAGATGTTGAATCTCAAATAACTAATCTCATCAGTGTGTTTTCTTTCCTATGGGAGCTTTGAAATCTCAGCTCCAGTTTTACATGGATTACGAAACAAAATATTACTAATTCCTCTAGTCCTTCTGGCATGTAGGGATGATAAATAATAAAATGAAAATAATAAAAAAAAACAACCCCAAATTGTTGCGCCACATGCCTTTGTCGGGGGAGAAGGATAACGTGCTTGCACTTGCATGAAGCATGTCAATCCAAGACCTCCATGTCGGCGACTCGACTCTGACATGTCAAACGACATCAGGCTAAAGGAATGCTGTCACGGCGCCAGACACTGAACAAGAAAACAGAATTAAATATGCAAGCAAAAGCGTGGCCTGAGTGACAGCAGGAACTGTGACCGAGCGCTCGCCGCTCTCTCAGCGCTAACCACGAGGGCGTTTTACAGCGAAACATCTGGGTTTTATCTCCTCGGGGCCTTGAAAAGCTTTACGAGGTTTGATTATTGTGTGAGCAAGATGCAGAAACATTCAAAGAGCCTCTTTCTGGAAAAAGGCAAACAAGCAAAACATCAATGCTGGCAGCTTGTCATTCGGGTTTAAGGGTACACGTCTTATTAAGTTGATGAGAACATTTTGATTGTTACGAGGCTTTTTTGACACTGTGCCTGCAGCGTGAGCGAGGCTTTTACGGCTCTGTTTTCTGTTTCAAAGAACAGTAATGTGGAAAATGTCCAATCTTCTCTGCCCTGCAGTCAGTCAGTCAGTCTTTGCGCTGCTTTTAGTGAGTTGTATTTTCAGCACCTTCTCTTCATGGAGACCACCTCGCTCTCAGCGCTGAAACAAGCTCTCGGGCTTATACAGAATGGGGTCAATGGGTCAAGGGTTAGCATGGTTTGCTTAACCTCACGTCCCTCACTTATGCTTTTCTCTCCTTGCCACTTGCGGTCTTTTCTCTCAATTATCTGTCTGCATGTGAATCCCTGAACTTACAGTCCCCCTGTGGTGAAAATCCCGCTTTTAATGTTGTTTATATTTGGTGTTTTTAATATGCTTAACCCTCTGGGGTTGTTCGTTTCAGAGTCACACTCGGGGTGTTCGGGTCCAAATGGACCCATTCATATTTAAATGGGAGGGATTCATAATAAAAAAAAATCATGATTTTTTTTAACTTGTTTTTTATAATATTTTTTTCTTTTCTTTTTTGGTGTTTTGAGAAAATGTCAAAAATAAAAAAATTATAATTAATATTAATGCAATAATTATGACAAAATTTCCCCCCATTGAACATAATAGAAAAAATATTAGAAAAAAAAAATATTTTTTAATTTTTTTTAAAGCTGTATTTCATTTTAGAGTCAAGCCTAGGCCTCATAAAAGCAATTTTTGAAATGAGATGGATGCCATCTGGTGGACAAACTGAGCATTTTAAAAATACAAAGCACATGTATAATCTGAATTTTTTGGTGTGTTTGTGTATAAAAGTGTGTTTGTTTGTGTGTCTGGATGTGTCTGTTTTGCACTCTTGATGTTTTATAGATTCACCCCTTCACTGTTGTGTGCTTTTTTTCAAGATGTGATTCTTCTTGAGAATTGAATTTTTCAAGATGTGAGTCACACCCCAAGTGTGACTATTTTTTTACAACCACTTAGACTATTCACATCCTGTCCCCAATTTTTTTTGGGTGTTCAAATACCAAATACCAAAAAAGTCACCAAATTTCGGACCATTCCGAGGAAGCTGTGATTTAAAAAAAAAATGCTTAAATTCTTCGGGTCCATTTGGGCCGAACAACCCAGAGGGTTAAAGACAATCCATGTGTAAGTTCATAAGTGGACAGCATTGCTGAGTATTTCCTGCTTAAAACTGCAGAAACGTCTCAAAAACACGCTTTGAAATCGCTGGTGTTTCTGACGTCACAAACGACCTTGTAACCAATCAGATCAATGTGTGATCGTCAACCAGTGGATTTCTGAGTGAGTGGAATGACAGCACTACTACCTATGGAATGTCCTTACAAGTATTGCAAAATAAACCTGTGTGTGTGTGTGTGTGTGTGTGTGTGTGTGTGTGTGTGTGTGTGTGTGTGTGTGTGTGTGTGTGTGTGTGTGTGTGTGTGTGTGTGTGTGTGTGTGTGTGTGTGTGTGTGTGTGAAACCGCCTGTAGAACTGTCTCTATATCTCTGTTCAGATGTGCCCATCATCTTAAAACAGCGTTCGCTGCTCGGAGCGATGCTGACAGAGAAAAGTGATGTCTAGAGGACAAATATGGCACGTAAATAATTAATCACATCCGCTCTCTGTCACTCCTATCATTCTCCTAGACTTGATCTGGCCTGCTTTATCTCCATGTCCCTCGATATAAAAAACACACATACTTGCCCTCTGAAACACACACTGCATGAAGTAGAGACCTCTCCTGATGGACTGTCCTTGAAAACCTACGAGTCCTACGAGTGTACAATATTAAGAAGTTTAAATCAATACTACATTTCCTTCAATTTGAAAACAAGCATTATTTATGTATTGCATTATTTACAGCAATGCACTTACAAAGGAAGGCTCTTGGGAATTACAACAAGATAAGCGTTGTTTAAAAAAATATAGCTCCAAGACTAACAAAATAATACATAACTAAACCTCTAAAAGCCTGTTCAAGACAATAAGACAATAACTGTAATCGTATACAGATGAGCAGAGTCCACACCACAACTATAACGATAATGACACAGAAAAGCGAAGAATTGGAATGAGTTACAGAACTGATGATGACCGATAAAAACATTAACAGCCAATCAGAATCCATCATGCTTTAAAGGGATAGTTCACTTTGAAATAAATTTTTGGTATGTTTTAGCATACCTCAAGGACATCCAAGTGTAGGTGTCTTTGTTTCCAGAGTATTTAAATTTTGATATTTTTAGGTTAAACTGTTCTTGTCAGTCATATAATGGAGGTCTATGGTCACCACCTAAAGAGCATGCACAGAGAAGTCCAGATTAAACATGATTTAATGACTCGTAAATGCAAGTACACATTGATGGCCTAAGACATGAAACGAGCGGTTTGCTGTGAGAAAAATCGACAGCATTTATATCGCTTTTACCTCTTGTAATCACAGCCACGTCCCAAGTGATCTGAGGGCATGGGCACTTTGTGGCTGTGGTTACAAGAGGTAAAAACGATATAAACATTGTTCGTTTTCTCACACAAACCGCTCGTTTTGTGTCTCAGGCCATCAATGTGTACTTACATTTACGAGTAATTAAATCATGTTTAATCTGGACTTCTCTGTGCATGCTCTTCGAGGTGGTGACCATAGACCTCCATTATATGACTGACAGACACAAACGGTTTGACCTAAAAATATCAAAATTTAAATACTACGGAAACAAAGACACCTACATCTTGAATGCCCTTGAGGTATGCTAAAACATACCAAAATTTAATTTCAAAGTGAACTATCCCTTTAAAGAGCTCAAGCGTTTAAAGTGACAGAGGTCGAAAACTTGCAGCGCAAAGTTGAGGTTCAAAAGACAGTTTTGGTAACGCTAAAATGGTAATGGGTATCTTTAGTAATTGTTCTTGGTGTGAATGGGCTTTAAGACTAATCTTTTCTGTGCAAAGTTATTAAACATTTCAACTACTGTTATGAACATGCTGGTAACCCAGAGTTTTTTGCACAATACAATACCAGAAAGTGACCATTTACCAAGTAATAAAGGTATAGCTGGTTTGCATGCTTAGTTTGCCCCTGCTGGTAGATATTATAACTACACCATTGTGTTGCTAATAAAAATCTAGACAGCTACTGAAAAATAGCAGTGCATATAAAATATAAAATAAATAAATATTATTAATAAGAAATATGCATGCTTTTTTATATTCCACCTTTTTTAAGCTCTCAAAATTAAAATAGCAGCACACTGAAAACTGATTAACATCATAACAAAACTGATCTCCCTGATATTTGATTACAGCACATCTTTCTCTCAGTACTAATGCTAGACGGACTGGATCAGGTATTATAGACCCCTTTATTGTTCCACCTATGGGAATTATATTGATAATGCATAAACAGACATTCATCTAGACAAGTAATCCCATGCTAAATGAATGATTGAACTAAACAGCTCAAACACATACGAGATCCACGCTTTGAATCCCACTGGAAAGCCTCACATCATAGACTTCCATTGTAAATTTTGTTTGTTTTGACAAACTGAGGGGATGAGTCAATATTTTATAACACAGATGTTGTTCATTAAGCTTAAGTTGTTTTGCACATTCCATTAAGAGCCGGTTGTGGTATCGTGCACCGGGTTCAGTATGACTGATCATTTATTCTGAAGATTAAAATATTAAGATATCAAGTTTACAATAAATAAACACACACACCCAAACGTATATATTGCATGCAAAACTAATTTGGTTTTAAACTGTAGTAAAGCAGTGGTCAGGAAACACTAGCCATGTGTTCTGCAATCTGAGGTTATAAACCAAATAAATAAAAGATCTGGGGTTAACCACACTGCAGTCTCTGCTGTCATCACCCACGTCCTAACAAGATCTACAAGCTCTAAAGACAGGACCGCCTAAAATGCTCCCTATTGGGAGGAACCAAACACCGGACACCATAGTTGAGGCGGTCTAAAGCGTTAAAGCTGCACATCAGGGGCCGGAAACGTCAAGTTACCTCCGATTTCAGTCAGAAAAGTCATTTAGATACACAACAAATGAAATAAATAAAGAATAGTTGCTGTGCAATCTAGAACATAAACTTTCTATAATCAGGGTCTCCCTGTCTAAAGGAGCATCAGGCATGTTCAGTGCAGATGGATTTGATTATAATGGGAGTGATTTACTCGGGGAGTGTGTGTGTGTGTTATCACGCGTCATGGTACGCCACCTATACCATTAAATAGGGTATATTTGAGGGGACAGACATTTGTAGTGTGTCTGAAACCGTGGACGTTATACGTGTGCACTCATTTTATCCCACAATGCACAATAATAAAAAGCTACAACTGATGTAACGTACGCTCCATAGCTAGATAATACCCATAATGCACTGAGTCATGTCAAATAGAAGATGGCGCTCACAACTGAATCATCCATCCATCAATTTCTAAAACCGCTGGTCCATTGTGGGTACAGCGTAATATCATACAGGGATACATTTCTTTTTAATTGATTAGTAATTTGTTGGATTAAGGTTTATACATGCTAGTTTTTCCATGACAGAGTTCAAGATACATCTTTTCTCATGACTAGGATTTAAATATGCAAATGCTTAAGAGTCTATGATTGGATCATGATTGCAGCGATTATTATGTTACTTGCATGATATATGTTTGGCAAAAGTTGCACCATTTGATGGATATATAACACAACATTTTTCCATCAAGAGGTGCATATATACATTTTTGGTTAAGATCTTGTAATGCACTCTGTAAAGTCTCCTCCAGCACATCCCAAACACTTTCAATGAATTTAACATCTGGATTAAATCTGAGCCTGATGAATTTTGACATTGTCCTCCTGGAATATGGCCATGATATGTGTACATAAACACTCTTTCATTTAGGGTTAGAAGAACTGCTGCCAAACATATAACATGCTAGAAACATAATAATCACTGCAATAATGATCCAATCATAGACTCGTAAAGTCCCTCTGTAGTCAACAATTATCTCTTAAAACTTATCTTTGATCACCAAAATTACATTTTTTTTTTCAAGCACAACACAGTTATAGAGCATATGAAACATAATAATTAATAATTTATGAACATTTAACTCTTAGACTTTATTCAGTATTTTATCTTTATTTCTTAATAGAATTCATCAAAGTATAGGATAGAATAATTCTAATTGGGGCTCATTGTAACGCCATGTGACAACATGCCCCGCCTGCGCAACTGGGATTTTAAACCCGGCTAGTGTCTTTTTCTGGTTAGATCAGCCTTAAAGAACTGTCTCAACTGTTAAATAACAGGTATAAGATTAAAATAACCACAAATAACTCAAATTCACTTTCCTATGGTTAAATAAATGTTCAGTGATATCGTCCAAAGATTTTTTTTTCATTTTGGCGCAGATTTTTGTATAAATAAATAAAAAAATAATAAATAAATAAACATATCACGTTACAGTCCTGCAAAAAAAGTTTAGAAGTGATAGAAATGGTAAAACATCTACACCTTGCCTTTTAGGTTCATAAATGTAATGTCTTGAAAGTTTACATCCACACTGTTAAACGATCCCCCAATGACACTTCTAAAAATGTAATATAAAACACACGAACACACATTCAAACCCCTAAAGCTGCATGATTGAGCTCAGATCTGCTGTTTCTCCTGCGGTGAGATCCTGATCCGTTTCTCCGCACACTTGGACAGGAATCATCCCTTCAGCTGGAAGCTCCAGACAACACACTGAGACGTTTCCTAAAATCTCCAAATCCCTTCAGTTTTGAAGAAACGCGCGATTTCACGCTGTTTGCTAAACTCCACTGCAACAAATCAGGTGTGTGTGGCGAGGCTGCGCTGATGTCCCCGAGAGAGACCAGGCGGAGAGTCTATAAAACACACCCGCAGACTTATAATAACCAGACTTACCCATAAACATGCTCTCCATGGTCATCATGCGCACAGATCCGTGGCGTCCCCGCGCACCACTGTCCTCAACAGTGAACCCATGATTTCATTTGAACATGTGGGGAACTGCGACCACGAGGGTCTGTCTCTCTCTGTGAACTGAGATCTTCAGAGAAACTCCTCAGCTGTGTCTCAGAGCGAGCTGATCCTCTCCAGATGTAATCTGACTCCTGCAGAACTGAGCCGATATCAGCGTCTCTCAGCGGGAGTCAAGCCGCGGCTGCTCATTTGTTCTGTCTGAGTGTTCCTCAGGCACTCTCTCTCTCTCTCTCTCTCTCTCTCTCTCTCTCTCTCTCTCTCTCTCTCTCTCTCCCTCTCTCTCCCCCCCTCTCTCTCTCTCTTATCTCTCATTCCCTCTCCCAGCACCTCCCAAATTCATCTCTCTCTCTCTCTCTCTCTCTCTCTCTCTCTCTCTCTCTCTCTCTCTCTCTCTCTCTCTCTCTCTCTCTCTCTCTCTCTCTCTCTCTCTCTCTCTCTCTCTCTCTCTCTCTCTCTCTCTCTCTCTCTCTCTCTCTCTCTCTCTCTCTCTCTCTCTCTCTCTCTCTCTCTCTCTCTCTCTCCAGTTATCTGGTGACGTCCTCAAATGCGATTCATAAAGTAAACAAGATTTTAATTTCTAGTTTATTGTGTTAATTTATCTAAGAGCGTTTGACAGGGTGTTTGTACAGTTTTGCTGTGGTGTTGCTAGATGGCTATTACTATTAGGATGTTTTATTAGCCTGCTAGTGTATTTTGCAAGGTTGTTGCTAGGGTGCTCTGGGCTGTTGCTATGATGTTGTGGGTAGTTGCAGCAGTAAGCAACTTGAGACCGGCAAGTCTCTGCCCTTTAGGTATGGCTCGGCCACTACAATGCAAGCCTTTATTTGCTGGTTATCATCTGCTAGGGGAACAACAGTCTACGCTTAGTAAAGTAACAAATGAGTAAAAAATTTGATGCGTGTAATACGTAATGCAAGTGTTATGTTGTTATGTTTAATACTTACAGTTAGGATTTGGTTCACATTATTATAGTTGGTAAGATACTGTAGCAGGCGGAGAGTGGCTACTGCAACAGGTGGAAAGTTTGGGGGTGTGGCTACTGTAGCAGGAGAGAGTTTGGGGCGTGGCTACTGTAGCTGGAGAGAGTTTGGGGCGTGGCTACTGTAGCAGGAGAGAGTTTGGGGCGTGGCTACTGTAGCTGAGAGAGTTTTGGGGTGTGGCTACTGTAGCAGGTGGAGAGTTTGGGGTGTGGCTACTGTAGCAGGAGAGAGTTTGGGGCGTGGCTACTGTAGCAGGAGAGAGTGGCTACTGTAGCGGAGAGAGTTTGGGGTGTGGCCACTGTAGCAGGTGGAGAGTTTGGGGTGTGGCTACTGTAGCAGAAGAGAGTTTGGGGCGTGGCTACTGTAGCAGGAGAGAGTTTGGGGGCGTGGCTACTGTAGCTGGAGAGAGTTTGGGGTGTGGCCACTGTAGCAGGTGGAGAGTTTGGGGTGTGGCTACTGTAGCAGGAGAGAGTTTGGGGCGTGGCTACTGTAGCTGGAGAGAGTTTGGGGTGTGGCCACTGTAGCAGGTGGAGAGTTTGGGGTGTGGCTACTGTAGCAGAAGAGAGTTTGGGGCGTGGCTACTGTAGCAGGTGGAGAGTTTGGGGTGTGGCTACTGTAGCAGGAGAGAGTTTGGGGCGTGGCTACTGTAGCAGAAGAGAGTTTGGGGTGTGGCTACTGTAGCAGGGAGAGTTTGGGGTGTGGCTACTGCAGCTGGAGAGAGTTTGGGGTGTGGCCACTGTAGCAGGTGGAGAGTTTGGGGTGTGGCTACTGTAGCAGGAGAGAGTTTGGGGGCGTGGCTACTGTAGCAGGTGGAGAGTTTGGGGTGTGGCTACTGTAGCAGGAGAGAGTTTGGGGCGTGGCTACTGTAGCAGAAGAGAGTTTGGGGTGTGGCTACTGTAGCAGGAGAGAGTTTGGGGTGTGGCTACTGCAGCTGGGAGAGAGTTTGGGGTGTGGCCACTGTAGCAGGTGGAGAGTTTGGGGTGTGGCTACTGTAGCAGGAGAGAGTTTGGGGTGTGGCTACTGTAGCAGGAGAGAGTTTGGGGCGTGGCTACTGTAGCTGGAGAGACTTGGGGTGTGGCCACTGTAGCAGGTGGAGAGTTTGGGGTGTGGCTACTGTAGCAGGAGAGAGTTTGGGGCGTGGCTACTGTAGCAGGAGAGAGTTTGGGGCGTGGCTACTGCAACAGGTGGAAAGTTTGGGGAGTGGCTACTGTAACAGGTGTAGAGTTTGGGGCGTGTCTACTGTAGCAGGTGGAGAGTTTAGGGCGTGGCTACTGTAACAGGTGTAGAGTTTGGGGAGTGGCTACTGTAGCAGGAGAGAGTTTGGGGCGTGGCTACTGTAACAGGTGGAGAGTTTGGGGAGTGGCTACTGTAACAGGTGTAGAGTTTGGGGCGTGTCTACTGTAGCAGGTGGAGAGTTTAGGGCGTGGCTACTGTAACAGGTGTAGAGTTTGGGGTGTGGCTACTGTAGCAGGAGAGAGTTTGGGGGCGTGGCTACTGTAGCAGGTGGAGAGTTTGGGGAGTGGCTACTGTAACAGGTGTAGAGTTTGGGGAGTGGCTACTGTAACAGGTGGAGAGTTTGGGGAGTGGCTACTGTAGCAGGTGTAGAGTTTGGGGAGTGGCTACTGTAGCAGGAGAGAGTTTCAGGGCGTGGCTACTGTAGTAGGTAGGAGAGTTTGGGGCGTGGCTACTGTAACAGGTGGAGAGTTTGGGGCGTGGCTACTGTAGCAGGTGGAGAGTTTGGGGCGTGGCTACTGTAACAGGTGTAGAGTTTGGGGTGTGGCTACTGTAACAGGTGTAGAGTTTGGGGCGTGGCTACTGTAGCAGGTGGAGAGTTTAGGGCGTGGCTACTGTAACAGGTGTAGAGTTTGGGGTGTGGCTACTGTAGCAGGAGATAGTTTGGGGGCGTGGCTACTGTAGCAGGTGGAGAGTTTGGGGAGTGGCTACTGTAGCAGGAGAGAGTTTGGGGGCGTGGCTACTGTAGCAGGTGGAGAGTTTGGGGAGTGGCTACTGTAACAGGTGTAGAGTTTGGGGGTGTGGCTACTGTAGCAGGAGAGAGTTTGGGGCGTGGATACTGTAGCATGGAGAGAGTTTAGGGCGTGGCTACTGTAACAGGTGTAGAGTTTGGGGGTGTGGCTACTGTAGCAGGAGAGAGTTTGGGGCGTGGCTACTGCAACAGGTGGAAAGTTTGGGGAGTGGCTACTGCAACAGGTGGAAAGTTTGGGGAGTGGCTACTGCAACAGGTGGAAAGTTTGGGGCGTGGCTACTGTAGCAGGTGGAGAGTTTGGGGCGTGGCCACTAAATAAATAAACGAATAAATGTTTGAGTTGGTGAGGTGCGACACGTTAAAGGGCGTTATCGGTTATGTAATTCCACTAGGCACCACTAGTGTCAACTACATACTTCACTTTTAAGTATCAGCAATTGTGATGCTGTCCTTTAACACCACTTAATGTTTTTTTCTATCATTCTAAAAATGCAAAAAGTTTTAGCTCATTATAATTAGCTTTAAATACAAACTATCATGTCTATGGTAGTACATTTAAATGAACAGATACGCATGTGTAAGTGTGTCTGTGTGAGCCCATAGGAGAATATGTCATCCCGGACACAAAAACACACGTACACTTGACCTTGATTCCCCTCTTGGCTCTCTCTCAGATCTTTCCTTGATTGGTTCACTGTAATTTTATCTGAAGGTCAGGAGGAATTGACCGTTCGAAAGCCTCCCACACTTTCTGCCTACAAATCAGAGGCTTTGCTCGCAAACAACAAAACAAACACATGCAGAGAAAAACAGATCCGAACACACTCTCGTCCACTCATAGAGTTCAAGAAAGAGGAAAAACAAAACACTAACAGCAACAAAACTCATTTCCTCTACGGGTTGTACATTACGCTCGCCTGCCGTTATAAGAGACGGCAGATATTTTGCATCATTGCACAGATGTTTTCAATTAATCCCGAATTCCCAATCGCTCCCGTCCCGCCTCCATCCCACTGCGCGTGAATACAATTATTCCGTATCTATAGTCGCAAAGCCTCCACTTGTCCTGGCTGGCAAATGTGTTTTTTAACCTTGACTTGGAGGTGTCACTGCTGAGATAGTGCATTATTTGTCACCATGAATAGCATTTAACAGCAGCTGTGCCCAGAGAGCCCATGGCGAACCACATGCAAAGAGCAGCATGGGAAACTTCATTAATCTCTCTGTCACTTTCGTGACGCTTTTCATTAGTTACGCTGCTATCTGATCAACTGGCAGTTTGTGGGAGGTTACGTGTGTTTCCGAAGCTCTGACCAGTATCTGCGAAAGAGGAGTGATGATCTGGGAAGCAGAAGAGAGAGTGCTGTGCTCTTTCCCACAATGCACCATTCAACAGGCAATGCCATTAATGCTCACTGAATCGGATTTGTGTAGTATATAAAGTATTACTATTTTTTAAATAAATAAATAAATAAAATACTTAATGAATCCTATAAAGCATTACTAGTGTTTAAAAAAATAAAAATATATAAAATTCAATAAATAAACTGCTTAATGAATCATGTATGTACAGCATTTTGTATAACAAATAATTATATTAATGAAACAAAAAAATAAATAAACTGCTTACTAAATCTTGCACAGTATATAAAGCATTTACTATTTTTAATAAACAAAAAAAAATTAAATAAATGAACGAATAAATAAATAAACAAATAAGTACATAAAATTACTAAATCCTGCTCATTATTAATTCACTATTTTAGTGAATAAATATATTAAAAACAAATAATGAACGCAGTATATACACATTCTAAACATGCTGGGTTGTTTTTGGGTCAAATATGGACAAACTCAAACATTGGGTTAAAAATGTAATTAAAAATGTAACCCAATGGCTGGGTCTGTCCATTTTTTTACCCAAAATTGGGTTCAAATAACCCAGCATTTTTAGAGTGAAAATATCACAGTACAGCAAAATAATAAATTAACTAAAATAAACAAACAAACTGATTACTGAACCCTGCACAATACAATGTTTAATATTTTAAATAAAATAAAATATTAAAAGTAATTTTTTTTATTTTTTAAATGAATGTAAAAATGTTTCTTTTATAAATGGTGTTATTTATTTGGGAACTCAATATGAACTCTAAAATATATGATCTGAACTAAACTCATTTTATCTCTGTATAGTCTTACTGTATGACAACTTTTGACTCATTTGTGTATTTCTGTGTCTAAGGAAATGTAAGAGAAAATATCAATAAGTGAATTTTAACTAGAAGTCTCATGAGCATTGAAAAAAACAACAACTATCATATGTAACATAACCCTTAGTTACTTTCCCTGCGAGGTGTAAACAAATACACAGTAAAAAAGGCCATTTTCATATACAAATTAAAAAATGATTCCATCAGCAGAAAAGGCCTCGGGTGAAGTCAATCTGCAGGAATAATACAGTGACCTGTTCGTCACCCCATTCGAGACGTCAGTCTATATAACTGCCAATTCTGATGAACGTGCATAAGACATTCACTGACTGTTGCTGGTTGTGACTCTGGGCTATAATGGCTCGAACAGACGCTTACAGAAGCAGAGGTCAATGTGTCGTTCACATTTAAAGGAATGAATATGTGAAGAGAGCAGCTCCCATCAAACCCTCCT
>JAQIUQ010004628.1:450000-475000 GCA_030378365.1 Hybognathus amarus | reverse complement strand
GAAATTACAAGATGCACTACAAAACCAAAGCTTTAAAGGGGCCATGAAATGCATTTTTAAAATATTGTATAATGCACTTATATTGTCACTATGATTAAAAAAAAGGTTATAATTTAGAAATTAAAGGCCATTTCCTACCCTGATTTGAACGCTCTGTTGGAAGGGGCGTGTCTGCTGTGACACGGCTAACATCTTTGCATATTAAAAAATAATACATGTGGAACTCTTGAACACCTTTACAAATGTTTTTACTATTACAGCTGTCTAAATTAACTAATAATCATGAAAAGTGTTGATTATAGAATTATATTTAGATCCACTCCCATCTAACACAGTCTCATCCCAAGAAGTCATACAACTGACGTCTTGGGACGTCTTTTTGACCATATGTCAATATCCGCCTTTTAGGGCCCCCGAAACGTCGGTTATAGCTTTAAAAGGTCTCTTCATCATCAAATATTGCTGCTCTTTGTCTCGTATAATTAATAAATACATGAATCACCCGTAGCAGATCTATACAGGTGGAGCTGGGGAAGTGGAGGGTTTCTGGTGACCAAGTATTTGAAGTTTGAGCAGCGAGCTCATTGCCTACTGATAAGTAGATTGCTGACTTGCAAGTAGATTAAGTAAAGGACCAATCATCCTTCATCTTCTAGAGTTTTATCACATAACTTTGCATTTAAGACTTTTAGGATTTTAGCTTTTTTCTTTCTAATCTTAGGAATCTTAGTTATTCTGTAATTGATTTCTGTTCTAAATGATATTCTAACTGAAACTGCCAAGGTTCCCAAACAGATAAGATAGGATTCTAAAGTTACTGTAGGATCTTTCTGCAATACACCCGCAGAATATTAATAACCTGAGCAACTATCTGGAACACCCTAGCAACCACATTATTAATGCACTAAAAACCACTCAGAATACTTAAGCGGCAAAAACCAAATCTCTTTAGCATCGACTTCTCTACATACTTCAGAAAATGTTAAAAAATGTAATGTTTCCATTTCTGAACTAAATTATTTATTATAAGCAATGATAAATTATATATTTTATACAGTGAAATGGTAAAAAAAAACATCCTGAAGATCAGTAATAAGTGACTGAGTTTGTTTTAATTCGAATTATAACTGCCCCGTCAACCGTAAAGCAAGAACACAGCATTTCCTTTCATGGAGAAGTCTCGGATGAGAGGAAAGGATGAATGAAGCCAAACTCTACAGAGCCGTTTCCCAGCCGAACAGCTGATAATTAAACTCTTATGTGGGCCTGACATCATCTCCACTCCAGCATGTTCAGCTCACGGACTACACCAGATGTCAAACAGGAAAAGAAATAAGAGCCCGTGGCAAAAATGTAAAGATATTTAAGAAGAAGTGCTGGGAATTATCAGTGGAGGATCTGAACTTTTACACAAACACTTAGTTTTCTCACATTTCCTGTAAGCAAACTATAAAAGTGTTGTGTTTAAATCAGCAAGATGTACTGCATCGGACACATGATCACATGATGCATCAGAAATCATTCTAATATGCTGATATTTCAGCATATTAGACAATATAATGCATTCTTGCTAAAATGCATAATTTTCTGGTTGGTACAGACCAAAAGAGCCAAGAGAGCCAAACCACACCCTTAATAAAAAATAATACTGTAAAAAAAACGGTAAACTACTGGCAGCTGTGGTTGCCAGCCTCATACCTGTAAAAATACAGTGTGTTACTGTTTTTGAAATTAAAAACTAAATACCGTTTTGTCAGCTACAGTATAAAACTGTAATTTAACAGTATATAGCAGACAAAATTGTATTTCTGTTAATTTAAAAAAACAGTAACACGCCATATTTTTTTAGCTACGCACTACTACCAGTAGTTTACCGTTATTTTACATATTTTTTTTTAGAGTGAACCTTTTAGTTACCAGCCCAGTGTTTTTACAGTATCCATTCATCTAAATCCTGCTTTCTTTACCCCAAAATTGTGCAGCAACTACAGAAAACGCCTTGAGATTTACACAACGCATTTGCATTTATTCTTTAAGCAGAAGTTTCTAAAGTTTCTTCAATACAAAGTTTGTATGCTGGAACACAGAGATGAAAAAGGAAATAGGACACTGTAAAAAAATTCTAACCTCCCCAACTCAAAATTTTCTAGTGACTGGTCACATCTAAATTTTTCAATTGGCCCAAGTGGCCCATTTTTTATTTATTTTGAGTTGGGGTTGCTTCACAGTAGCCTTCACTTAAAATCTTTAGTCCAAGGTTGTTGGATAATAAATTTGGCACTGAAGTTTAGTCTGGTTATAGGCCTATGTACAACTGCAAACAGCCCATGTTGTCCCTGAGCTCCGTAGACGACAGTCTCTCATAAAGGTTTGCGACTTAGTTTAAATAGTAAAACATTATCCGAAAAACAACTAGCCTTTTCCGCTAAATCACACAAAATACCATTGGCATGCTACTTCCGCTGCCTTTTTTATAGTCAGCGCCCAGGAAACAGGTGGATAGTATTTCCTTCATGGAATCACTTTATGGATTTAAGTTTCAATTTATTTTTTATTTTTGATTGAATTTTATTTGTGGTGTTTTATTATGCTTTAAGACAAACCATGTGTAAAGACAGCATTCCTGAAGTATTTCCTCCTTAAAACTGCAGTGAACCAAAGACAAAAAGCACGGTTTCGAAATCGCTGGTGTTTCCTGATGTCACAAACAACCTTGTAACCAATCAGATCAACGAGTCGACCAGTGGATCTCTGAGTGAGTGAGTGGAGGCGGGGCTAAGTTTGCATATTCATAGAACCACAAGATACTATTTGAAGAAAGGGTCGCTGGTCGGATATAGTCAACAAATAGGAATTGGGCATCAAGACCTGCAGTGTAAATGCAACCTCAGGTCAGTGAGGAATGCAGACGTTAAAGACTCGAACCAAATGGAGTGAAAATCGTTTTTTCCTTTACTCTTGCAAACCTCTACAGAAGACTTTCTTCTTTCTGAAAGTCGTCCTTCTGTAGCAGTGACAGTAACTGGGTAAGGGTAAGATCATCAATCTCTGGGCTCAGTGGCTCCCTGCCGATTTATTGGGCTTCCGAAGTCAAAGGTTGACGATGTGCACATTCTTTCCTGACATTAACGGCTGTATGACAGCTGTTAGAAAACTGTAAATAACCTTGAGCTTTTTGAGCGCTTTTGAGCGCTCGAAGAATTTACAGGAACGCTGGGAATATACTGTGGGAAAATCTTTAGACGTTGGAACGGCATCAAGAATTTTAAGAGATGGTCCCTGGAAAGACATCAGTAAAGCCTCGTGACGTTACAGAAGTATGATGTTGATAGTGGTTCAAAAGAGAACTAGAGCTGAGAATTATGAAATTAAAAGATTCTTCTGGATTTTTGTGATTGTGAATTATTAGTACAATTTCAATCAGATGTGTTCTATGTGAATATATTGTAAAATGTAATTTATTCCTGAATTTTCAGCATCATTAGTGTCACATGATCCTTCAGAAATCACTCTAATATGATGATTTGCTGCTCAATAGTCTTTTCTTATTATTTTCATAACCATCATTTATGATGTTGAAAATCATTTTGTTCTTTTTCAGGAATCTGAAATTGAAATCCTTTGTGACATTATAATTGCCTGTTTGATTCATTTAATGGATCAATTTATTTTCTAAGAAAAAAACAAAACAGTGATCCAAAACATAACATCATGATTTTTTTTTAAGAAACTAGAACTAGATTTTTGATCATGTTTAGTTCTTATATAGAATGTTTTGAATGCAACAATGGCTATTTGTTTGAAATCTTTCATATAAATACATTTATTATCCGTTAATCTAACACCATGTCTCTAACACGCTACGCAACGCCGCGAACACGTGGCTAAAGGTATCTTTTTAAATGTTAATCAGAGTTTTTGTCTTAACCAGTACGCGACGGCGAGCACGTTAAGTTTCGAATTTAGAAACGGTTCCTATTTATGCGACGTAGCGGCTGACAGAATGAAGAAATTACACTGGTTTTGAGTACACATTATTTATTTTTTAGTTAAAAATAGGTCACTGTGCCACAAGCGATAACGAATAATTTACCTCAGATTTTGAAAGCATATAATATAGCGTTCAAAAAGAGATCTATGCAACATACAACTGTACTTCAACTGTGTTAATGTTTTGATTTTTAATAATGTTATTTCTTGATTTGATTATGTCCTTACCCATTTCCAAGCCGAGTGCGGGCCAGCAGTGCCGCTTTCACGCTGTTCCTGAATGGGTGTGATTTTTGATTGACGTGCACGCCCCACTGGTCGCCAACGGTCGCTGTCGCGCGTGTTGCCGGAAGTCGCCCGCTCACCATTGATAATGAATGGTATCGCGTCGCTTGGTCGCGTGTAGTGTGAACAGGGCTCTGCTGGAATTTTATCGCGTTGCGTTCAGTTAGGACACGGTGTAAGGCATTAATATGATGCTTTTCTATAAAGTATTATACATCAGTTCCGCTCATTGAATTTGATTGGCTAATCTCCGTTTCCAAGAGTGTTATATAACCATCCATGAATTTCTAAATCTACTGAATTTTGTCAGTAGACTCAAAATATCAAGATGTATTTGAGCTGGTCCAGCTCTAGGCATAAACACAGATCAGACTGTGATGATGATGTTAATGGAGTGAAATGCCGAGCCGAGTCCATAAATCCATTAGCAAGCTCAATATCAGGCCCACGGGCTCCAGCCAGGCCCGTCCGATGATCACCTACTTAACAGCGTGTCTGAAATGAACCTGCACATAAATTGAAGTTTTTGAAGGAGTTGGCGTCTTAATCAGAAGTTCACATGAATCACTTTGCCGTGAGCTGAGCACATGGTCTCTTTACAATAGTGTGTATTCGTCCAGTGTAAAGCTCACCCCCGTCCGTGTGTATCCACAGGATTCAATTAATCCCTCTCTCTCTCTCCGCCTCGCTCCCGGGAATGTGATTACAGACAATGTTTTGCTCCCTGTAGGAGTTTCGCACGCTCGTGTCACTCCCTCTGGCACAGACATTATCAGCGAGAACAAACTCACCAAACATTGTCCCGACTCTCCAGTCGATATCTGCATCCCAAAGCCACCTTTGTCATTTTAATTTTGTCTCTGCTGACTCCGGTATGTTTTCGCAGAGGCCCGGCTCGTTTTAAACTCGCATATATCAAATCCATTTTGACCCGGCGTGCTGAAGGCTTAAGAAGCTCTGGCAGAAATCGATGGCTCTCCACCGCCGAGATCGGCTTCATCTGTACTTTCCGACCCCGTCTCCGAGAGCCTCTGCTGATTCATGTTTACTAAAATCGAACACGCCGCCAAACTCCCCAATTAACGGCCGATTGGCTAAACTGAAGGGAGTGAGACAGCTGTGGGTTATAAATATGGAAAGAGAGACACAAGAGCCTGATGGCGTTTGAGATTATTGGATTAGTTTCCAATTCGTTCTGCGTTACTGTCCGCACCTGATGATTAAAACGGCGAGATGCTGGATATTGATCTCTGTCAACACTTATTGTTTTATTTTTCGTTAGCTTTACAGCCATTTGTTCTGTTGCCATCAAACTAGTCAGTTAGAACAATACAGAAACCTGCATTATTGGACATAGGCTTTGTTCAAAAACAAAAACCTGTTCAAAAACCTTGGAAAGTTCAATAGGTTTCTATAAAAACTTTCTTGACTCAGTTTTAAAGAACAATTTATGCCAAGAATGTTCTAAATAAGGTGAAAAGTCTTGCGTGACACTTGAAATACTTCAATGTTTAATGGGTTATTTAAAGTTCCCCTTTAGTCAATCATATTATTCCTTAAAACTCACTTTTGATCACAAAAATTACACATTTAAACATTTCTTCCCTGAAAAAAAACAACTTAAAAAACCATGCCTTAAAATAGTTTGAATGTAACTCAACACCCTTCTTCGTAGTAGCATTTGCCAACGCAGTCTCATCCCAATTCGTCATATAACTGACGTTTTGGGACAATTCGTCAATATACGACTTTTTAGGGCCCCCTCAAACGTCGGTAGAATGACGTTATGGGATCCTAACTCTACCCCAGACCTAAACCTAACCCTAAACCCAACTCGTCACCTAACTGACGTTAAGGTAAAGCGTCAGTTGTATGACGACCCGGGATCGTCATCTACCGACGTTTAAGGGGGCCATAAAACGTCGTATATTGACGATGGTCAAAACGTCCCAAAACGTCAGTTATATGACGAATTGGGGTGAGAATGTGTTGCATTTGCGGTCTATGAATATGTAAATGAGCCCCGCCTCCACTCAATCACTCAGAGATCCACTGGTTGACATGTTGATATGGGTGCGTTTCCCGTACAACGACGTAGTTCGCTGCTTCACTACCATAGTACGATGCATCGTTGGAGAAATCAACTATAGTCACGACTGTTTCCCGAAACCGATTGTCGCAAAGTATCGTTCAAACACGTTGGTTTCGCACGTGGTGGAGTAATAACTACTTTTAATGAAACTGTTTGAGATCCAATAAACGCTAGATTTGTTTTATATAAATTACAGACATGTCATCTGAGGACTATTTCTAATTGTTATCAGTTGTTTTGCTTTATTACTCAATATTTGGCTTGTTCTTACCAACGCAGTCTCATCCCAATTCTGTCATATAACTGACGTTTTGGGACGTCTTTTGAACATTCGTCAATATACGACTTTTCAGGGCCCCCTTAAACGTCGGTAGATGAAGTTATGGGATCCTGAACTTTACCCCAGACCTAAACCTAACCCTAAACCCAACTCGTCACCTAACTGACGTTAAAGGTAAAGCGTCAGTTGTATGACGAGCCGGGATCGTCATCTACCGACTTTTAAGGGGCCCTAAAAAGTCGTATATTGACGAATGGTCAAAAGACGTCCCAAAACGTCAGTTATATGACGAATTGGGATGAGACTGTGTTATTCTTACATAGTAGAGCGAGTTCGCACATGCGCACTCTTTAAACACGGTACTTCAAATCTTTTGAAAAACTAAAAGACGTAAATTCCATTTGTATGTATTCTAAATAAAAGGCACCGGTTGTACTGAATGTCAGCTTGCTTATTTTACTCAAGATAAGGATTTATTACCTTCAAATATCATGAAATATAGAAACGATGTCTCTAACCACAGGTCGAGAGCACAACTTTGCGATGTTGTTTGCGAATGTTCGCTGGAACCAATGGGTTCGGGAAACATCGACTCGTTGAACTATGCTGATAACGACGGAACTTGCGACCATAGTTGTGAAAACTCACCCTGATTGGTTACAAGGTCGTTTGTGACGTCAGAAACACCAGCGATTTCACACCGTGTTTTTGAGACTGCCTTTGGTTCACTGCAGAAAATACTCAGCAATGCTGTCGACTTATGAATTTACACATGGTGTGTCTTAAAGCATAATAAAAACACCACATAGACTTATAAACAACATTAAAAGCTGGATTTTCACTACAGGGGGACTTTAAAAAACAGATAATCCTGCCCAAACTACACACCACTGGTAAGCCCAATGCTCAAATGAATGGATCAAAAAAGACATAAAAATTGCATTATTCATAATTTTCAGTCACATCACCGACTAGCAGACCTGGAGAGCAACTGAGGCACAGGCCTGTCAAATTTCCATCTGTTTCAAGACATGAATTTTTATATCTCCTCTCTCTCTCTCAAAAAAAGAGAAAGAAAAACAATAATATGTGAACAAAATGCAACACCTGCTACAGTATTTCAATTACTAAAAATAGCACAACATTATAAAAACCAGTGCCCCACTGTAAAAAAGATTTTCAAGATTTGTTATCACAACATTTTTTCTTTTGTCAAATCAACTTCAATAATTTATTTAGTTGAGATAACTTATTATTTTGAGTTTCTGGTGATTAAATCAATCTCCTGTCATTGTATTAACTCACTTTATCCAGTTCAATCAACTTAAAATTTTAAGGCAGCCAGGTTACTTACTTTTTTAAGCTTAAACCATCAATATTTTTTACAGTGTGTATGTGTGATATTAAAAGATCAAATTCAGTATAACTTTATGAATGATTCATCCAGATGAGCAGATGAGCTCAGAATATGAACGCAACTTGCCAAATGGTAGCGTTTTCTTATTGCTTTGTAGTGTATCTGAGCTCATCTGCCTTGCTTGTATATAAGTATCACCAATAAGGTGTATATTGAATTTGGTCTTAACACAAACCTGGTAAAAACGACTGACGTTCAAAGGCGTTTCTATTAGAGTGTGACTTCACATGAAAACTATGAACCAATTATTCTAGAAGGAACATTAACAAATGTGTCAATTAACCAGAATGCTGTACCATCTACTCAACACAGAGAAGAGAAGATGGGATGAGGACGAGCTGGTTACACGGACGCTGCTCAAACGACAGCTGAGTAATGGTCATGGTGTCGGTGGGATTGGAGGGGAACAGCGTCCTTGAGGAATTCCAGCGGGATGTTTATTAGGCAGACACAGATGAGCGCTTGTAATTACCAGGTCAGAAAGCTGAACAGAAAAGGCCTTGAGTGATGACAAGGGATGGGGACGACACACACGGTTTCAATCTGAAATGCCACAAACACAATGCATCCCTTCAAATTCAGCAAACGGTCACATGCAAAAGAGAAATAAATCCTTTTTGCATTGTTATAATAGAATGAGAGCGCACAGAGAGGGGAGAAAGAAGTGAGAACGTGTTTGCATGATTTAAAGGATTAGTTCAGAATAAAAATTTCCTGATCATTTTCTCATCGCACGTCATACAAGATGTACATGTCTATCTTTCTTCAATGGGGTCCAAATGCAACTTCAAAGGCTCTACAGCCGAGGAACAAGGGTCTTATCTAGAGAAATGATTTTTCAAAATAAATAAACATATAAATTCATATACTTTTTAACCTCAAATGGTCATCCAAATTGCATTGAAACTGCAACCTTCAAACCGTTTGGACCCCATTGAAGTCCATTATATGAAGAAAAACCCTGGAAAGTTTTCCTTAAAAATCGTAATTTATTTTCGACTGAAGAAAGAAAGACATAGACATATTGGATGACGTGGGGGAGAGGAAATGATAAGGAAATTGTAATTCTGAAGTGAACTAATTCTTTAAAACACAAAAATATTTAACTTTCCGACTATGCAACACGTGATTATTTATATGTATGAGAAGCATCTCTTAATTTTCTCTGAAGAATCATAATAATACAGGCAAAGATAAATATCACGATTTATTCACCCACATGTTGTTACTTTGGAATGAGAAGTTTGAATGAAATTGAATCAGAAGAGGAGAAATATTTAACTTTACACTGAGCAATGCATGTGTTTTTTTACACAACATAAAGAAATCATCATTTACTCACCCTCATGTCATCACATGTAAAAAATAAACCGTAAATTTTATGGTAAAAAAACGGCAGCTGTGGTTGCCAGAACTTTACCGTTAAAAATACGGTAGACATGTTAATGGTTTTACAGACTTAATTTAAAATTTACAGTAATAAACCGTATTTTATTTTCTGATAAAATGTGGATTTACCAACTTATTGACATATTGATATCTGTTTTAGACCATTGAAATACACTGACAACCAACAATCATCACAGCAGTGATGAGAATTACATGATCAATCTCAGCTCATCACAAGTGAATACTTGTATAAAGCAATACTTATTTAAAGAAGCTGCAAAATGTCATTCACACAAACATTAAGCACCATCATGGTTACACGCATAAAATTTAAAAAATGCAATAAACATTAATTTAACAACATTAAATGTAACATAAAACCCTAATGTACATAACTGATTCAGAAAAAAACAATAAAACTATGAGGAACCATAGTTATTTCAACAAGTGTCACATGAAATTGTGGGAATGTCAATTTATGTTTTTTCACTGTAAATTATACAATGATATGGTCTTTTTCACTTTCAAAAACTGTAAATTTAACGGTATTTTACTGTAAAATTATATCACAGTTATTTACCGTGTATAGTACGGAAACTTTCTGTTTACCAATTAACAGTTTTGCACTGTAGGATTTTTACAGTATTTTACCGTTAAAATCACGTTATTTTTTACAGTGCATTTCTTTCTTTAAATGGAAAATCTTCATGCAGCTCTTTTCTATTAGTGACAGTTTATAGTAATTCACACTCTAAAAAAACACAAATAGTTAATTTGAATAGATTGCTTATGGAAAGCATTGAAAAGTTATCCTTCAATGACATGAGGGAGAAGAAATCATGAAATGTTCATGTTTCTGGTTTTCTTTTCTTTCATTCATTCAGAGAACAGCAGAGAGAATTGGATGTACTGTGTCAAAACAAACTTGCATTGGACTGAAACATTTTAAATTGAGTTTCTGCAGTGTAATGCTGTATCGAAGGAGAAGTGAAATCCAGGAAGCGCCGGAGAATAGAGTGTCTGGGAATTGCTTTCTCTCTTAACACAGTAAGACCCATCAAAGTCTATTGGAAAGACAATGAATCTGTGCCAAACGGAAGCCCTCAGACATTGGTTTCTCTGTATTATTTAAAAACACACATTAGAGTGAAGCAGAGATGAGCGAAGATCATCTGAAGCACAATGAGAGGTGGAAGGACCACGTAAGGAAGAGTCCTGTGAGAATATCTATGCCAGACAAACAAGGAAAACACAGACAAAACAGATACACAGATGGATATTTACTGCTCATGTGTTTCACACAAGCTCAAGCGAAAAAGCAAGAAGGCACGTAAATTCTGCTATAAAAACCAGCATAAGGCAGTCTCTTCAGGCTGGTTTCCACTGGTCAATCTGGTCTTCTTTAATGGTTCTGAAGTGGTTTTCAGCTGGAGACCACATGGCCGACCTGCTAAGCCAGGATGACCTCATATTTACATTTTCATACCTTTAAATAGACACCGAAACAAACAATATGAACATATATGCATTAATCCTCAGGCGACTCGTCAGAGTTCAAACCTCAGACAGAATCCCTTTGTCCAAGAAAGAGATTTTTTAATAGTAAAATGAATTTATAAATGGAGACCAGATGGGACTAATAAACGTCATTTGCACGGCTGAATATTGTTATCATCAGGGCTCAACATGCATGAAAAATCAGTGGAACACTGATGATGTTATGGGGAAACATTAACATGTGTTTTCTCATTTACTGTTGTGTGTGTGTGATAGTTCTGGCCAGTCTTTAGAAATCTCACAACAGAATAAAATCATTATAATGTCAAAGGCATTAATAAATATGATGCAATTATTATGATAATAATAAAATCAACTGTAACTCAACAATTGTAAACATTTGTATGTTTCTTAAGTCGTCCAAAGGATTAATGTTTTCAATGCTTTGATTTTGCATGTTTGATATTGTATCAACATAAACATACAAATATACACCATCATACAAAAGATTTTTTTATTACAGTATTTTAAAATAAGTCTCTTCTGCTCACCAAGGCTGCATTTGTTTGATCAAACATTTATACTGTAACGCGCGTAAGTTATCCCTCTGCTTTAGTTCTTACGACCATTTATGATAGTACAACAAAGTTCCTTTTAAGTCAGTAAAACTGTAAATGCCATATTAAAATGTCTTTGGACAAAATATACATTTGGCCTGCCTAAGAGGCGGCCTCTGAACTCTTAACCCGGCCCTGTGCTGATTCATATTTTAGTCAAAACTGTGATACATGTTCTTTTCAGGAATCTTTGATGAATAGAAACTTAAAATAAACAGCATCTGTTTGAAATATATATTTTTTAACATTATAAATGTCTTTATTGTCACTTCTCATCAGTTCAGTGTGTCTTTTCAACAGGCTAATCCATAATAATTTTTTTTCCATTTTCAAATGTCTCCACTCGGTGTGTTAACACTTAGCATTAAGATTATAATTACTGCAACCTTCAGACATAGAAAAGAAAAAAATGAGATAATGAATAAGAGAAATCCATAATCTCAAGATCAATTTCCAAGTCTACATATCTAAAACAGCTCTATGCATCATTTCAAAATGTTCTATAACAGATGTCATGTGCTGATTACATATTTCATTTTAATATGAGAACAACCGAATCAATACCCTGCCATTCCCAGCTTCATTATAAACTGCAAATGTTGTGCATTTCAGAGTAAATCATCACTCAAAATCAACACAAAAACTGGTTACAACCTTATAAACATTTTACAGTGCTGCTAGTTGTTTTCTGGCACAGAACTGCAATAGCTACAAAACTCCAGTGTGGTCTGTTTTTTCTTTCTTTTTTTCAGTTTTTTTCAGTCAAATCAAGGGAACTTACGCTGAAAACAACAACGAGACCGCCGTTGTGCAGCTGAGGCCGGATATTGAAAAAGCAGAACAGTGCAATCCATAACACTGTCCCCGAAATTACATTTCTATCTGAGTTAGAGAGCAGTTCACAGACTCAACACACAACGTGGCCTAGAAACATTGTGCACTGAGGCATTGATACGGCTGGGATTGTTTAACTCCCTTCGACTTTCTTCACTAAGAGCAATTATGCAATGCAAGTTTTGAAAAAGTGGCAGCAAAGAGGCCTTTGAGAGCCTTGTTTTAAACTGCAGGTCATGAGATTGGAAAGGAGTTCCTGCAACATTTATATTGGCACTGTTTGTTTTGGTATTTGAAAACGAGGTCTTAACAACTACCGTCATTGCATTGCCGTATATTTGCAATGAATCTATCCAAAGCAATGTTTTAAATTCAAATAAAAAACTCGAAACTCGTGCAAAGGTTAGGAACTACAATCAGATGGGTTTTATCAGACCAGATGTCTTTTGTTCATATGGACTTGTTTAAGACGTTGGCTAAATTTAGTCTTTCTTCACCAACAGTCTATTACATATAGCCGGGCCCAATGTCATCGCTTTGACAAGGGTTGGGAGGAAAAACTTCAATAACTCTCTTTATGACCCAGAGGTGAAGTCAATTTCCTTAGTTCCCTAATATCCGCAGCACTTTTAACCACATGAACACGACTGGAACGCTAATCAGGCAGGGGGATTTGGTTGATGAGTTATATCGCAAACTCCTAAACAACAATCTAAAAAATCTTGGGTTATTTTTCCTACCCAAATCCTGGTTTGAGCATTTTGGGTAAATTTTTGGGGTTATTTTTTCAGTGTTTGAGTAGTTTTTGTTATCCAGCTCAGACAAAACAACCCAATGTTTGAGTAGTTTTTGTGTAACACAAATCCTTGGTGAGACGTAACAACCCAGTGTTTGGGTAGTTATTGTGTAACCCAGATCGTGGGTCAAACGTAACAACCCAGTGTTTGACTAGTTTTTGGGAAACACAGATCCTTGGTGAAACGTAACAACCCAGTGTTTAGGTAGTTATTGTGTAACCCAGATCCTGGGTCAGGCGTAACAACCCAGTGTTTGGGTAGTTATTGAGTAACCCAGATCTTGGGTCAGACGTAAACAACCCAATGTTCGAGTTGTTTTTGTGTAACAGATCCTTGGTGAGGCGTAACAACCCAGTGTTTGGGTAGTTATTGAGTAACCCAGATCCTGGGTCAGATGAAACAACCCAATGTTCAGGGAGTTTTTGTGTAAACCAGATCTTGGGTCAGACGTAACAACCCAATGTTCCGAGTAGTTTTTGGGAAACACAGATCCTTGGTGAGACGTAACAACCCAGTGTTTGGGTAGTTATTGTGTAACCCAGCTCCTGGGTCAGACGTAACAACCCAGTGTTTGGGGAGTTTTTGTAACCCAGCTCCTGGGTCAGACGTAACAACCCAATGTTTTTAGTAGTTTTTGAGTAACCCAGATCCTGGGTCAGACGTAACAACCCAGTGTTTGGGGAGTTTTTTGTAACCCAGCTCCTGGGTCAGACGTAACAACCCAGTGTTTGGGGAGTTTTTTGTAACCCAGATCCTGGGTTAGACGTAACAACCCAATGTTTGAGTAGTTTTTGTGTAACAGATCCTTGGTGAGATGTACAACCCAGTGTTTGGGTAGTTATTGAACAACCCAGATCCTGGGTCAGATGAAACAACCCAATGTTCAGGGAGTTTTTTGTAACCCAGCTCCTGGGTCTAGACGTAACAACCCAATGTTTTTAGTAGTTTTTGAGTAACCCAGATCCTGGGTCAGACATAACAACCCAATGTTTGAGTAGTTTTTTTGTGTAACAGATCCTTGGTGAGACGTACAACCCAGTGTTTGGGTAGTTATTGTGTAACCCAGATCTTGGGTCAGACGTAACAACCCAATGTTCGAGTAGTTTCTGTGTAACACAGATCCTGGGTCAGGCGTAACAACCCAGTGTTTGGGTAGTTATTGAGTAACCCAGATCTTGGGTCAGACATAACAACCCAATATTCCAGTTGTTTTTGTGTAACAGATCCTTGGTGAGACGTAACAACCCAGTGTTTGGGTAGTTATTGAGTAACCCAGATCCTGGGTCAGATGAAACAACCCAATGTTCAGGGAGTTTTTGTGTAAACCAGATCTTGGGTTCAGACGTAACAACCCAATGTTTAAACTTGTTTACTTTCAACTGTACATTTTTTTAATGACATTTTTAACCCAACATTTGGGTTTATCCATATTTTACCCAATTTTGGGTTAAAACAACCCAGCATTGTTTAGAGTGTACGCAATATGTATTCAAAACTATATAAAATATGCTATACTGTAAATAGAACATAAAGGAATTATCTTGCAAAGTTTAGAGGATTTAAGTTCATTCGTAAACATTAATTTATGTATTAAGTAAAAAAAAGCTAGTACTATAGTTAAAATTAATCAACCCAGTATGCTGGGTTAAATCAACACTTTGTGCTGGGTTAAATAAACAATCCAATTTACTGGGTAAAATTAACCCAATATTTGGGTTGTTTTTAACCCAGTGTCTAGGCCCAAACTAAATAATCAAGACCAAAAATCAATTCCATATTCCTAATCCCATCCAAAACGTCATTTGTCTAAGCCAGCGCTCCTCTAACAAAGCTCCGTCACATTTCTGGCACGTCTTCAGAGAGGCTTGTCTTTATCCGACGCCTGGGTCGTCTAGAACTCAAGCACAGTGAATTGTCTCCTAAAAAACCCACCCAGACTTGGACGGATGAAGTGTGTGAACCATCAGGAGTCCTGCAGAGAGGAGCTGGGATGCTTTCCCAAACGCGAGGGGAGCGTGCATGTTTGAAATCAGGAGAAGCCTAGAGACTCGCTCTCCTGCTTTTTGGGCCACGCTTTGCATTGCTTCTGTTGGTAGTCAACAAGTGAACAACAGTCAACAGAGGGAGGATATTAGCAAATTAATATGCAGATTTCCCTCGCAGAAATACAGCGGGTTGTTGATTGCGAATGCATACGGAGTAGATGAGCTGATAATTACCTCACCAGATCTGGACGATCTGAATGCAGATCAGTGCTATGCGCGTTGACAGATTGCTATGGTTTTTAAGCAAGTAAACTCCACCTGCTTTTTATTCTCATGTTTTTTCTTGTTTCGGCAAACTAGAAAAGCGTTGCAAAAATGGAAGACGAATAGATTGCCCCCTGTCTCCCGAGGGTTAGATGGAATTCCAGCAGTCTTTGGCTCTCGGATATTCGTCATCCTCGTCTACTCTTTGATCCCAGTGCAAATCTTTGCCTTCCAAGCCTCTTTCTCTGCACTCCCTCCCATCATCCTTTTCTAATTAAGGCCAGGCTCTCGCTGTAAACTCGCCCTGAGACCTTGAATTTCCTCGGTTCTGTAACCCCAAAAAAACAATCAGTGAAGAGCAGCTTTTGCGTGGGCAAACTGAGAGGAATGAGGACAGATCCACTTTATTTAGCTCATATTGCTATTGGTGAGACTTAATGTTCTGCATCATGCTGCCACAATGATGTTTATTTGATCAAAATTGCAATGATGTTCACCAACTATCAATATTTAATTAGTGTCAGTGACTGAGTAAATTTGAGTTGGCAAAAAAAAGGACGATGATTTCAAATTTAAATATTAAATTTACATAGACAGATTAGCCAAAAATGTTGTTTCATTCCTTCATCGCTTTTTTCTTCTTCTGTGGAACACATGATGATATTTTAAAATACATGTGAAATAAAAACAACATTTCCAGTCGATTTATTTTTGAATTTTCGAATTGCATTTTTATTCTACTTCCTTACTAATTCTAATACGGAAGCGTATTTGCATTCACATGAAGACAAAAAAATCTACTTAACGTGTTAATTGTCTCAGAATTACGAGATCATTTTTCATGGAAGCTCTGTTTTCTGAATTAATGACTTGATTATCTAAAAAAAAATTATGAGTAACTCATTAATTCATAATTAATGACCTCTAATGCAAACATTTGACCCTAAAGACATAATTGATAATTGGTACAGCAAACAAGTGTCTCTGTAACTATTTTATATTTGATCATTTATAAATCTGTGTATGATGGATTATGTGCATTGAAAAAGCAAATGCTTGACTTATAAGTAATTATAAAAAATAATATAAATGTAACTTTAACTGTTCTTATAATGCAGTATAGGTCTTAATGAGTCTATATGTGTAGAACAGTAATACTAATAGTATTATAAAGTATAAATTGGGCTTTAATTCATTAGAAGCACAGGCTTCATAGAAAGTGTTATCATTATTTATTTATTTAGCAGTTAGGGTTGCCATGCTGAGGCTTATATCATACTTGTTATGGTAATTTTTCAAATTATGCACAAATATTGCGGAAATAAGATGAAGCCTCGAGCTTTCGCGAATAATGAATGTTGATTAATAATAGATTGCATTTGCATTAATTCTTTTGATTGCAAGATCACCAAATCCTGGCAGGGGCTGGTTTTAATAGTAAGTTTGGAAACAGCAGTAGAATATTGGTATTTTATCTCCAAGCCCCTTTTCACTTTACAAGTTTTACCATTTCTGTGAACAAAATCCAGTCAGAGAACATTTCTGACTGCTAAAATCAACACCTGCGCCGCGCTCTTGTGCGACTCCGAGTGCAATGCATGCATTATGCAAACAGTCACCATGACTACAGACGACAGGCATCATGAAAAAGTAGATTTATTTCTCAGAAATTTCTGGAGGGATAATAATAATACACATGCACAAGAGGAAAAAAAGTGATCAAACAAACTCCATAAAATTATCAAGCCAAGCAAAAACAGAAACAAACACTGTAGAAAATGATTGTGACTTTGACAGTGCAAAACTGTTCATTGGTTAACAGTAAGTTATACGGTGAATAACTGTGATAGATCTAACGATATATTAATGTAATTTTACGGTTGTTGAAAGTAAAAAAGAAGGCCTCATTGTATAATTTACAGTGAAAATTCCCTGCGTGACACTTCACATTTGATTTATTTTTGTTGAAATAACTATGTTTCTTCTTAGTTTTTTCTAATCAGGTATGTACATTAGGGTTTTATGTTACATTTAATGTTGTTAAATTAATGTTTATTGCATTTTTAAAATTTCAGTTGTGTTACCATGATGGTGTTTAATGTTTATGTGAATGACACTGTGCAGCTTCTTTATAAGTGTGTTAATTCACTCGTGAAGACTTGATTGCAAGCAATGAGATTTGATTTATCAAATACTTTTATCACTGTTATGATGATTGTTGTATGTCAATGTATTACAATGGTACCAAAAAGTTATTAATATTTCAATAATTCTTTTTCTCCATATAATGGACTTCAATGGGTTCAAACGGTTCAAGGTCCAAAAGACAGTTTCAGTGCAAGCTGTCAAAGAGCTTTAAACGACACCAGACAATGAATAAGAGTCTTATCAAGCAAATCGATCGCACATTTAAAAAATAATAACAAAGTTTAAGTTTTATAAGCTCAAATGCTTGCCTTGCTCTGTTCTGTGATGCGCGTCGTGACTCTCCTGTTCAAACTCATTCATCAAAATGAACAAATCTTTTTCGAGTCATTTGGTTCATTCAACGAACAAAATGATTGAGTTGACTCTGGAAAAGATTCATTCATTTTGATGAACGAGTTCAAATAGGAGAGTCACTCTACGTGCATCACAGAACAGAGCAAGGCGAGCATTTGAGCTTATAAAACTTAAACTTTGTTTTGTTTTTAAAATGAGCCGATCGTTTCACTAAGATAAGACCCTTATTCATCGTCTGGTGTCGTTTAAAGCCCTTTGAAGCTGCACTGAAACTCTCATTTGGACCTTGAACCGTTTGGTCCCCATTGAAGTCCATTATATGGAGAAAAATCCTGGAATGTTTTCATCAAAAACCTTAATTTCTTTTCGACTGAAGAAAGACGTGGACATCTTGGATGACATGGGGTGAGTAAATTATCAGCAAAAGTTTTTTTTTTCATTAGATCATATAATGAAATACGGTTTATTACTGTAAATTTAAGTTAAGTAAACCAATAACTTTGATACCGTATTTATGACGGTAACCACAGCAGCCAGTTTTTTACGTAAAAACAACAGGATTTTTTTTACAGTAAATGCATGGCTATTCCAGTTTTTATGAGGATCATTTGATGCTTTTTTATGAATTTTCCAGGAAGCACCAACAGGGCGACCTTTAAAGTGAGTGGAGTTGCTGTGAGCTCTCACGGGCCTGTCCTGAGTGTTAAAGATCCAGTAAAACAAAGTGCCGTGACCCGGGTTCCCCTCAGCTGTGTGTTATCTCTCGGCCTTGTCATCTCATTTTATTCTCATTCCACGCCGCTGCACATGACCTTCCCAGAACAATGGAGACGGTGAGCTAAAGGTTTCCCATCCCGTACGCAGGGTTGAATGGATGTCTCTCGCCCAACGCAGCGCTATAGGACACCGATATCGGTTTAAAAGCCTCACAGCAAGTGCCAGAGAAATTTAAAACCGGCCAATTACATAAAAGATCTGATAACGTGCCGAGCCACGAGTGAAACGACCGTTGAGGTTATTAAACATAGTCTTCCCTATAATATATGTCTTAATATATTAGATAACATATTAAACCCACAAATTTTAAAGACAAAAAAGCGTATTAGTCACTTTTAAACTTATTTCTAAAGTTCAGAACGATCCTCAGAACAGGAATGACCCTCTGGACGAGTAAAAGCACATCTCATATCCTACTACTTGTTGAATATGACAATCAAAAGCATAAAGATAATGCAGTCCATATAATATATTTATGCAATCATATGAGTCTACCGCAGGCACCAGGAACGCAGAGGAGCAATTACTCTGTCATGGCGCTCTCAGCCCTCCTGAAGGGATCACATTAATCTCATGGAGGACTTCGGAGCGGGGCTGAGAAGAACACTCATTTGTCTAAAGATCTCCCTGAGATTTCTGTCATAACGATAATGCCAAACCGAGATAATACTGATGAGTTGTTCGCATTAGAAGATTTGCTGCACCAATGGTTTTTTTCTTCTTTGTTAATGAAACTTGGACACTGGCTCTAGTATGTGATCAAGAAATATACAGGCATCACAATATCAGTAAAATCACCAATTACATGCATTTTTTTTAGCATTTCAGAGTCCTTTCAAAAAAAGGAAATTCAACATGAAAAAAAGGAATAAAAAGTAGAGCAGGGCCTCATTTATAAAATGCATGTATTTATCCTAAATATATGCTAACGTGAGGCCAACTGAAGAATACGTTTAATAAATTCAGGTTGATAAATAGGCAATCATGACATGTGTTTGGAATGTGCAGCGATTATTCCAAAATAAAAGTTTGTGTTTACATAATATATGTGTGTGCTGTGTATAATTATTTTGTATATAAATACACACATGTATATATATATATATATATATATATATATATATATATATATATTTATGTATTTATATATATATATATATATATATATAATTATTATATATAAATACACACACATGCTTGTATATATTTAAGAAATATTTTCATGTATATACTGTATATAGATTTATATATAATTTATATTGTATATAAATATATTTATATATAAATAATATTTAAAAATTTAAAAAATATGTATATATAATATAAATATAAATATAAATATATATATATATATATATATATATATATATGTATAAATATATACTGTATATACATACAAATATTTCTTAAATATATGCATGCATGTGTTCATTTATTATTACAAATATACTTATACACAGAACACACACATTTATCGCGATTAATCATTGCACAGCAATATAATTAATTATATGCACAAATAAGCAATTTAACTGCTTTTCAATAATCACATCACGTAAAACATTTATATTTTTGATTTCCTGACATTAATAATACCAATAATAAGTGTTGTACAGAAAGCTGGGACACACACATACATTTTAGGAAAGCCTGCTGGGATTTCCTTGACATAGACGACAAACTGCGCTTGAATTTAAAGATGAACTGCGATTTATAAAGAGAGATGCATTTAGGAGTGCATGTAGTAACATTTTGAAAACTGTCATTAACATTTAGGATCATTATAGGCACGTCTTTATAAATAACGCCCTCAGAGTTAATCTGTAAGGGAATTGAAAACAACAAATCAAAGCCAATCAGAACATATTTCATGTTTAATATGCCGTTTAGAAACCATGAGATTTCATTGCGTTCAGCGCTAGAAACTGAGCGACTTACAAAGTGTCCCAGATGGTTTGAACAAAAACTCACATTAGCACTGGAGAGATTCAATTTACGTTTGTCGCCATATATCAGATCACACCTGGTTAGACAGCATGTAAAACACGAGCAGAACGTCTTGCAGCGGTCGCAGACCTCTCTGAAAACAGCATGAGTCAACTGGGGAAGCTCAAACCTCACAGTCTTCTTAACTAACCACAACAGGCGCTCTGGTCTGCATATAGCTTACAAGAGTACAATTCATCAGACGCTTTCACAAGCCATGTGTTAAACTAACTGACATTAATATATACGTTAAGAGCAAGCTGGAGGAGCCGTGTCCAGATGTTTATCATCTGCGTTTGCGTGAGAACATTTAAATGCTCCATTGCTCATTTTTCCATTTCAAAACAATGAGCCCACCCTCGTCTGCAGAACCAGTAATCTATCATTCAGATATAATGCCCCTTAAATATTTGTAAAACCAGCTACTTGGAGTCTTTTGAGCCTTCAAGCCACAAGCAAGTTATATTTGTCAAGTCAATTCTTCGTAAATCCCAGTGAAAAGGCTTCTCAAACAAGAAGAAATGTTGGGCAATGTTCATTGGGAACTTATTGGAGGTTTGTGGTTTGCTATTGGTGGATCTCATGTGATTGACAGGTTGAATATAATATACAGTAGAATATAAGGACTTCAATGGGGTCCAAACGGTTCAAGGTCCAAATGAGAGTTTCAGTGCAGCTTCAAAGGGCTTTAAACGACACCAGACGATGAATAAGCAGGGCTTGACAATAACTTTTTGAGGCACTTAAAGTACATTTATGTTTCACTCGTCCATGCACAAAAGTCACTTGTCCGGGTAAAGATTTATAATTTTATCTAGGGCTGCACGATTTGGGGAAAATCGTGCATTGCATTTTATGGCATTTTATTTTGTTTGAAATTTAACTTGTCCGGTCAGACAATAATTTTCTCATCTACTTGTCCTACAAAAAAAACCACTTGTCCCGGACAAGCCTTAATGTTGAGCCCTGAATAAGGAGTCATGACTCCAAAAGATTCGTTCATTTTGATGAACGACTTCAAACAGGACGAACGCGCATCACAGAACAGAGCAAGGCGAGCATTTCTGCTTATAAAACTTAAACTTTTTTGTTTATTTTTGAAATGACCGCTCATTTCGCTTGATAAGACCCTTATTCATCGTCTGGTGTCGTTTAAAGCCATTTGAAGCTGCACTGAAACTCTCATTTGGACCTTGAACCGTTTTGGACCCCATTGAAGTCCATTATATGGAGAAAATCCTGGAATGTTTTCATCAAAAACCTTAATTTCTTTTCGACTGAAGAAAGACAGACATGGACATCTTGGATGACATGGGGGTGAGTAAATTATCAGAAAATGTTTGTGTGAACTACTATTAAGTGAACTACTCCTTTAAGGATTGATATAAATAGTCTCTTACTGTCAAGCTAGTGAAAATGTATTTTTTTTAGTTAGTTAGTTAGTTACTCCCCCTATTTCCTGCTGCTCGCACCACGTCATATATACACACACATATATATATATATATATATATATATACATACACATATATATATATATACATATTCTGCTGCTCATAATGTGGTCTCTGCCTCCTTTGCACAATTTCCTCCCAGTGCAGCACTTCGCAGGGCTGGTGACTGCAGATGAATGAGGAACCTTTTGACTTGATGCAAGCTGTATTTAAAACACGCTCGGAGAACAGAACGCACACCACGGGTAATGACAAGCGCTCGACTATTCATCACGCAAACCTGCCAATGCAGCAAGGACGCGTATGAAAATAATCAACCACTGTGTGTGTGTGTGTGTGTTTGATGGGTAGGGTTAGTGAAAGGGGACAGAATGTACAATTTGAACAGTTTAGCATTACATCAATGGATAGACCCAGAGATAGCGAACCAGACGGTGTGTGTGTATTAGAACAAGAACATAGTGAGTGAATATGCAAGGAAGAGGTTGTAGTGTGTACCGTGAGGGTGTTTATCAATCACAGAAGCTAAAGGTGCGTTCAACCATATGGGAGCCATCTGGGACTGAAGGACACCCACCAGCGTGACGTGTCACGGGGAGCCCACCATTCACGTGTCTATAAGGTCACACACTCGAGCAGACATGCAGAGGAGAATGTTATTTAGCAAGATGTTTGACTACTGATATGAAGTCTTGACTACATAATCTGGACAAGAACCAAGACTTGATTGACATGCAAGGCCACTAATAAACTTCAAGCGAAATCTAAGATCATACAGGTGTGACGTCGGTCAAAATCAGGCCAAGACGAAGTTCATTTGAAGCTTGTTTCAGGAGTTTAACCCCTTAACTGTCACTCATCTAAATTTACTTCACTATATTACTATTAAATCCTAATCTAGTCATGACAAACTATATATCATTGGAAAGGTCTAAGACTTCTAAATAGATATTTTAGAGCTGTTTCTTTCTTACAAATTATGAATGAACAGTGAATTTATGACAAGAGTGCGGCTAAAAAAATCGACGTCATTACAGGAGTTTCTGACCTTTGTCACAAAAAGTCGACGCACACACTTTTAATAATTGAAACTTTGGTTTTTAGTGCTAAAAGTTCATAATAAAACATAATTAGTATTTGTCATTAAAAAAAGATAAAATTATATTTTAAAAAGTAAGGTAAGAAGTCCTCTAAATAAAAAGTATAATATATTATATATATATAAATAAATATTTTTTTAATTATTATATCACGTTTTCGTAGTTATCATAAATTAGATATCATTTGAAAGCTTATGAACTCAGAATTCATCCTGTGAAAACCGTTTTGAAATTGGACGTTGCGTTACCATAAAAACGGTATTTTTTTATTAGGCCCCTCCCCTTTTGGGCATCATCTTTCATAATTTATTATCAAAACCTTTTCTAATCTTGACAAAACACATATTGTCAGAAAGGTCTGAGTCTCAAGGTTCCATATTTAGTGACAGAAGTGATATTTGGATAGAAATTTATTAATTTGTTATGGCAGAATGCATACAATTAAATTAAATGGAATTCAATGGCACCTGGTGGCTATTTTTGGTATAATCGCCTAAACAAAATCTCATTGGAACTTCAAAATTTGTGATATCAACTTAAAATTTGGAACACAACTCGGTTAGATACATAGATTTCATTTTATAGTAATTTTTTTGTAAAAATATTTTGTAAAATATTTATTTTATATTAAAAAAATATATTAATAAATTATATTTGATTTACTGTAAATTTTAACTTCCATAACTTTTTCATACTTTATTTTTTTGAAGTGCTTTCACCTCAGTAATAATCTGCTGATTGTTTTCTTTAAAACAAGACCAAACTTGTATATTCCAAAGCATTCTTGAATTACAACCATTTAAGTTTGTATAGTGCATTTTAATGTTAATTATCAAAAAGGGGGGTGACAGGTAAGGGGTTAAAGCAAACTTCCTCTATGATGTAATGAGTGGGTGTGGCTATGAGGCTCCGCCTTCTCTGATGTGAAATCTTCTCCTGTTCACTCCGTCAAGGTCAGATGTCCACAAATAAAAAAGAGCCTCTTTATAGTTGAAACTGACGTTGTAGTTCTAAATGAAAGCAACACTGATACTTTTTTTTCATGTTTTATATTTCATATTTTTACGTGTGAGCGAGCTGACTGTGGCAAGATGGCCGCCAGTGTGGACGTTGACCTCCATTGGCCAGCAGCGCTGACGAGACATGTACTGTATTTCATGTAAAGCTGCTTTGAAATGATGTGTATTAAAGGTCTATGCAAATAAATGTGAATTGAATTGAATCTTCAGATTATTAAACACTTGAGTGTAAACTATAAAACTACACTCGAACTATAAAATAGATATCACAACTCTAAACTCTGATTGGATGAGCAAAGCAGTCGTATACACACGACAGCTCAT
Source organism: Hybognathus amarus (assembly GCA_030378365.1). Classification (NCBI taxonomy): domain Eukaryota; kingdom Metazoa; phylum Chordata; class Actinopteri; order Cypriniformes; family Leuciscidae; genus Hybognathus; species Hybognathus amarus. The sequence goes on along the minus strand of JAQIUQ010004628.1, from coordinate 450,391 downwards.
TAAAACACACTTCTGCATTCAGCGTGTGTACCTGGCCCAGGAGAACTGTACGGGGATGTGAGGAAGAGGAACCGCTGAGAGTGAGTTAGCGTTCATTACACGCTCCACTAGCTCCAACACAGCCTGTCTCCGAGCGGCCGCCATCAGTCACGCTGACACTGTCCTCACTGCAGTCCTGTAGACACGGACCATCACTCTCACACAGCTCTGTCCCCCACGGGCCCACAAACACACACACACACACATTACCCGATACACACCCGTCCAAGACGTATCACATCCAGATATCTGTACACACCAGGGATGAATCCACTGCAACATTTCAGTGCTAATATACAGCTTTGAGATCTCGGCTTCATTACTAAAGCAATGCTTTGATTCAAATAGAAAG